>JBBKCR010000034.1:918614-937559 GCA_037577295.1 Ladigesia roloffi | reverse complement strand
TGTGAGTGTGTGTGTGTGTGTGTGTGTGTGTGTGTGTGAGTGTGTGTGTGTGAGTGAGTGTGTGTGAGAGAGTGAGAGTGTGATGAACATGTGATAACATTCCTCTGGCTCAGTCAGATACGGGTTGAACAGCTGCTCTCAGTACGCTGAGAAGCTGCCCTCTGCTGGCCCAAAGAGAAAATGCATCCACGTGGTTGAATTCTCAACTGGTGAATCTAGCTGTAGATTCTATCAATTTACTTTTTCTTGTTTTTTAATGTGATATTTAGAAACAGTTCTCCAGGCTTCCTGAAGAACCTTTTTGAGTTCAGTCCCTGAACCTGACCATTGAAACAACATTACTCCACAGACTCACCCGAGCCCGACGGCCAGTATGTGTGAGAGCAGCAGGGAGGGGATGAACACTCTCAGGAACTCGGCAGAGAAGATCCCTCCTTTCTTCATCGCGCCTGTTTTCCGCATGCTGAGGGTCACTGATCGTCGGGGGTGACGGAAATGGAACTCTCTGCAAAGACACAATCCCAGCCTATGCTCAGAATATCACTCCTCTTCTTCATCACAATCAAGTCATGCCTCCTACATCTCTTTTAAAGGTACAGGGGGTCCTCAGGTTACAAAAGATCAGACATACGATGTTTCCAGTTTATGACAATAAAAGTTTGTCATAACTCAAGGACCCCCTTGTAACTGTAATTAAATGTATCAATCACAGTGACCTCCGTATAAAAGCACTGCCAACAGAATAAGATGCTCTGGAGAAGCCGTACATGTGCCCAAGGTCAGCAGCTCCAGTGCCAATCATCAGCTAGAAGGATACAAAACAGGTGGAAACACTCACTTGGGTGGGATGTTCTCTGGTCTGCTGGACCAGTCCGCCACCCAGTCTGAATCCTTCATCAGAATATCATCATCCCTCATGTTCTCCAGCACCTCCTGAGCACACAAACAAACATTATTACATTCACCGCTCTGTTGTTTTAACAACAAAAGCACAAATCCAAAGGCCACGACAAACTCAAAAGCCACAACATGAACGCAAAAGCCACAACACAAGAACGAAGAAGTTCTGAGAAGGAAGTGAAATGTTCCTAGATAAACATAATTAATGTCATCGTGTGATGTTTTTAAAATTTTCATATTTCATTACTCTGCCGTTGAACTTTAGGTTATTTCAACAAAGTAACTGAATGAGATGCAAATATATAATCATCACATTTAGGCTATCATGCAGCACAAATTTTCATGCATCATCTGGGACATCCCAAAAATAAATGATTTCGATTTGTCCCAGTGGGGCAGCTCCAGTCCCGTATTCCAATCCAATGTTTTTTGAACAATAAACATTTAATGTTAATATATTAAACATTTGTTGCCCCGAGATGTATTCATGTTGTGCTTTTGCGTTCGTGTTGTGGCTTTTGTATTTGTGCTGTGTTGGTTTTGTGTAGACATATCTGGGCCACCGTAGTTTTATATGTGCTGGATGTGCAACCAAAAAAATGTGTGTGTGTGTGATATGCTGTATGATAGGAGAGCAGCCTTAAAAAGAACAAATGACAAGGACTCACTTAACAGCAAGTCAAAATGTAGGTCTACGTGTACGTCCAGGTGTAAGAAACAATGATGGTAATAATAATAATCAACAAGGCCATAAATATTTTTCTTCTCAATTTCTCATGTGACAGAAGCAACCTGACACACCCACTGGGATGCACCTGTTCTTCAGGGGTTGGGCTAGGCCCCTCAGTTCCAGGGAAGGACAATCTTACTGCTTCAGCATTCCAAGACACTTTGTGTACACAGTTTGCTGAAGAACCTTTTCTATTCCAACAGGACTGTCACCCAGTGCACAAAGCAAGCTCTTGGATGGTCCGATTAGTTCCATGTGGAAGAACTTGACTGGCCCGTACAGAGCCCTGACCTCAACCCCATCCAACACCTTTGGGATGATGTGAGAGCTAGGGCTCTTCGTCTATCAGTGTCTGAGCTACTAAATGCTCCACAGACTGAATGGGCACAAATTCCTAGAGAAGTTCTCTGCAATCTTGTGGAAAGTCTTTCAAAAAGATTGGAAGCCGTTACAGCTGCAATGTGGGGGATGAACTCCATATTAAAGTCTGTGTATGAATGCATTGATTAACCCTGCTGGTGTAATGGATAAGCATATCAATAATTTGGCCCATATAGTGTTACTGGTGAAAATTTCATCCATCCATCCTTTATCCCACACTCGGGGTCAGGGGGGGGACTGCAGCCTATTCCAGCTGCTACAGGGTGGAACACCCTGGACAGTCGCCAGCATGTCACAGGACCACACACTCACATTCACAGTCACACCTAGGGGCAATTTAGTGTGCTCAATTAACCTATCCCCAATCACGCATGTTTTTTGATGGTGCTCCTGGAGAAAACCCACGCAGTCACAGGGAGAACATGCAAACTCCACACAGAAAGACGCTGCGCCCGACCCGGGAGTCGAACCGAGGACCCATGTGCCACCGTGCCGCCCGAATATTTTATTAATAACACAAATAGGAGTTTGAGGTGGAGAAGCAGGTCTTTGGTCTTTTCAATATATTCACAAAAGGTACAAAGCATATTGCATTTCAAGTGGCTGAATCAGTATGAATGAAATGAAGGTTTATCTAGAGTACCTGAGTGTCACCTCTGTCCACATCAAAGCTGATCTGACCTTCATCCTGAGGACTGTGGGGACGTGGAGGGCTGCGGAAAGAAAACACAGATATTGGGAGGGTTTGACAAACTCCAGAATAAATGTCGTAGGCAACATACATGACCCTACAAGAGCAATACTTTTGTAAATACTAAACTGAAGGCAGAACAGGCCTTCAGCATAAATGGGAAATCAGTACAAATTCTCATGATGTGCTTGTGATAACATCAGGGTAATTCAAAGTCTCATGTGTCTTATTGAGTTATTTGGATGCATTCCTTGCATTCTGAATCTAAATTTGCATCTCATAGCATACAGGGTGTGTGTGTGTGAGAAAGAAACAGAGGAGTGTGATCTGTTCAGTAAACACTCAGTCTGAGTTTGACTCAGATAAGATTGTCTTTATGACAGCACGTTTAACACGAACACACAACAGCTTGAGAACAGCACAGAGGATGTGCAAAACAGCACGCGACGTTAGAACACAGCACACACAACCACAGAGACACACATGCACACACAAAATCACTCCAGTTATAGTGTATGGGTGCCGGAGTTTATGCTAGTAGCCTCTTATAGTAACGTGTGAACACACCACAGCACAGCCACAGTATGCACAGTGAGAACTTTTTCTCTGCATTCAATCCAAGGTTCAAGGTTACTTTATCATCAGCAGCGGTGTACATGTACAAAGTGAGATGAGACTATGTTTCTCCATGGACCACGGTGCAACATATAGCAACATACAACATTCAGCAGGGTGCAGGTTACAACAGACAGATGATAAGTAGACAACAAATGTGGACATTGTGTAAAATTTCTGGGGAGACAAGCACTATAGTTATGATGACAGAACACTGCAACAGGTAAAAAATAAATAGACGATATTGCAGCAAAACAGTAATGTGAGTGGGAAACTTAATTTCCATGGAAAATGTAAATACTGCACTATATATACACACATGTTATTGCACATGAACATTTGTTGAACTGGAATCATATTCTTATTGCACACTCAGCAACAGAAGAGAAAAATAATGAGTAAGTGTAGAATTATAGCAGTGACTGGCTGTTAGGGTGTCTGTACTGGCAGTAAATAGGATTACAGTAGAGGAACTAGAGATTTATATGCATTTATACATGCTTGTGTGTGTTCAGGGCCCCAACGAGCTGTGTTATGTAGACGTTGCCCAGCTGTACAAAACCAGAAACCAGAATGGAAGCTTCGATACCATGTGCCTTGGTTTTGTTGCCCCTCTCTACAGCAGTGCTGTCGATGGCCAGAGGTAGGTGAGCAGGGCTGGATTTTCTGAAGACAATTATCATCTCCTTTGTCTGGTTGACACTGAAAGAGTCATTATTGTCTTTACACCAGGCAGCAACACTTATCATCTCCTCTGTGTAAGTTGAGATGCTGTTGTTTCTGATGAGACCCACTGCCGTCATGTCATCTGCATATTTGATGATTTGATTGGGGCTGGACTCTGCTAAGCAGACATGGGTCAAGTGTGTGAGGGGCAAAGAGCTAAAGACACAGTCCTGTAGGGACTCCTGTGCTCACGGTGATGGGATTGGAGATGTTGGTGCCAATACGGACTGACTGAGACCCATCAGTCAGAATGTCTAAAATCCAGTTCACCAGGGGGGTGTTGAGGACCGGCCTGCTCAGCTTGGTGGAAAGTCTCTGTGGTGTTTCTCTTGCCCAGGTGGTTGAGTGACGGGTGCAGCAGATATGGCATTGTCTCTGGACCTGTTGGGGTGATAAGGAAACTGAAGGGGTCCAGTGAGAGATGGGAAGAGCAGTTTTAACGTTTTCCATGACTAACTTCTTAAAGCACTTCATCACGAAAGGTGCGGAGGGCTACAGGACAGTTGTCATTCAGGCGTGTCGCAGGTAATTTATTGGGAGGGGGGGTGATTGTGCAGGTCTTGAAACATGCAGGAACAGCAGCTTGTCTCAGAAAGGTGTTAATCACATCAGTGAGGACGTTGGCCAGCTGGTTTGCACACTCCTTAAGCACACACCCACATATTTTGTCAGGACCAGGAGCTTTCTGTGGGTTAACTATAACCAGAGTCCTTCTCACTGCAGCTGTGGTCAGGCAGGTAACTTGTTAATCTGGGAGAGGGATAGATTTCCTTGCTGCCTCATTCCACATGCCGGGGAGAGAGGCATCACTTTCACAGAGAAAAGGTGGTGGTTTGTAGTCTGTGATGGCTTGGATGTACCTCCACATGCTCAGTGTCATCAGTGTTCTGAATGGTAACTTGCTCATTGGTACCTTGGTGGTGCCACTAGCTGTCCTGGGATTCAAACCCACAACCTTGTGATCACAAAAGGAGCTCCCTAACCACCAGGCCACCATGAGAACCAAGCCAATGAGTGCTGGAGGCTCCAGGTTTGGGACGGTCTGTATCAGTGAAATGGACATTCTAAGAACATCAATGCATGCTTGAGATGCCACAAAATTAACCACATAGGCTTCTTTGAAGATCTGTGTCCTGAGGTTGGTTTTATATGAGAACACTTCACTTGAGCCCAGCAAAGTAACACTGACAATTCATGCCACACATATCAGTGGCGGTTGCTCCAAGACTCCCTTTAAGACTTCTCCCAGGTGGATGAACAATGTCACAAACCATTTTCTTAAAAAGGAATCGAGGCCAGAATTTATGTACAAATAATGTAGCAAATTTCATGATGTACGCCAAAAATGAGCTTCCCCTGTTTGAAAGATTAGCAGTCGCCACTGATACACATGTCTTGACAGATTATGTCCTCCAATACAACATTGTCAATGTTAGCTGTCATGACAGTTCATCACATGACATCAAAGACAGTATGAAAATTAGCGGTCATGCTAATGAAACTGTTATGCTATAGATATAATCAGACATGCCCTGGGTTGGTGGTAGTAGCATAGTGGGAAAAATACCTGCCTGTGAACTTGATGAAGTTAGACCCTTGCTTTCCTCCAGTTTACCCTTCAGCCAGACACTTAACTCTGGGTTTCTCTAGGGGTCTGTCCATGTAATGATTGTAAGCCGTTCTAGATAAATGTATCATCCAAAATGCCCCCTTTATTTTACTGTGTTTTTAAATTGGTCATATAATTTATTCGAACCAGATTTTATGTGAAGTGTTAGAGAACAGTCTAGGTGTAGGTGGTGACCTGTGTTAAAATGAATTTGGAAAAACTTATCAAAAGGGCAGCAGTTTTATGATCCCTACAAATCTGGGTTTCATGACTGATGCAAACAGATATAAACACTTGCAGAAGTACAATGAGACCAAACTGACAGTCAGTTATAATAAGCCTTTATTAAGCCAATTTTCATACGATATATTTATTTGCTTAAAGAGCCTTACAAATGCTGCCCTTTAGTAAAGCCTTTACTAGAGTGGCAACTAAAGATGAAATGAATATATATTAAAGGCAGTACATCCAATTTACTCGTTAGATAGATTGAGCCCTTTGTAACAGAACGCTTTGCTGCTGATCCTTTCTGAGAATTATGTCTTATGTCTTTTAAAAAGTTTGAATTTTGCAGATATTCAGTCTGAAATGTCGTTTTCAATTTGAAAGTTGCACTCACCTGGTTCTGGTTTCACTGTCTGGTTTCACTGCTGATTTATAATCTGTTTTGGTGAAATTCGATTAAAAATTTCAGAGGAATCTGCTCCAAGATCAGTCATCCTTTGAATACCAGATCGGGGCTGTCAGAAACAGCTGCCTGCAGCAGCGAAGGTTTGTTTTTGTAGGTCATAGCAAGTCCTCAACCAATTCCACAAACCTGTTCCACATTAATGAAACACTGAACAACGTGCCAGACTAGCATTTGTTAAAGCGCAAAAAATGTGGACACCAAAGTATAAAGTACCATTCTACTAAGTCATAGGCTTTAAACTTTAGGTGGGACCTGCTGGCTGGTGAATGATGGTTCACATGATGATGATAGCCACATGAAATGTAGGCCTGCAAAGCACCCCATACCTGTCACAGGACGAATTGCTACGGCTGGACTCATGCTGTGCGTCCAGCAGGATCTTCTCCATGTCTCCGTTATGTATGGAGGAAGAGGAGGGGACATGTTCCAGCCCTCCTGCCATCCCATCATCCTCCTCCACTACCTGGACCAAAGCCGGTGTGGGCAGGCCAGCTGAGGAAGCCTGAGTCTCTCCTGGGTTTCTGTTCATCTCCAGCTCCACCCACGAGCCTGAGGAGGGGTAAAGCACACATGAGAAAAATAAGCTGAGTTGGACGACCAACAGCAGCTCAGCGGCGCTCAGAGTATAAAACCTCCTACACTTTTCAGTTTTCTCATCGTGGCTCCCAGCACTGTTGAAAGACTCTAAACTTTCAAACATTAAAACATTTGTTTCCACAGCAGAGGAGGAGATATTTATGACCCAAGTTATTGTTGTGAGTAGAGAATAGCACATAAAAGATTATTTGCACAAATATTTCATCAAATATATCAGTTGTCATCAAACCAACCATTAAAGCTACAGAACCAACACTTGAGACACACTGCAATGCCATAGGAAAAACATCTGATAGGCATTTTCAGTAGGACAGTAATACCAAACACTTAATGTAGTCAAAGTTCCTTGGTAGGATAAAATTAAAAACATGGGAACACTAATCATGGATTGGCCTCCTCACCACCTGGATCTCAACCTCACTGAAGCAGTTGAGATCCGGGTGCTGAGATCCGAAGCAGTTGAGATCCGGAGTCAGGACCATCCTGACAGAGAACCAGACAAAAGACAGCCAATGTCCAATAAAGATTTTTTGAATGTCTTCTAGAGAACTTTTCCTGAAAACACCTCAAAATTGCTTGTCAAAGAGACCTCAGTCTAAGAGAGGGAGTTAAATGGTGTTCAGACCACATATTATTGTGGTGGTTAGAATCAAACAAACTCTGTGTTCTATATTATATTTACATACATACACAGATTTCAGTAAATATTTGCATCCACCTATCATATAAAGAAATAAAGAGCGTGAAAAAGAGAGAGAAAGACAGAGGGAGGAAGAGAAAGCATGAACTACAATAACTTTTACCATTATATCAATTTACATTTGCATGTTTTGAAAAACAGGAGCCAGCTCCTCTTGAATGACACCAAAACAAGTCTTTGATTTCTTCCTTTCCAGCTAACCAGAGGCATGCACCCCGTTGCTGGGAGTTATTTTTAGACTGAGATTTCGAAACAGTTTGCAAAACCAGCAGCTGCCAATCTTACACTGCAAACATTTACTGGCGTGTATTTCTGGTCAAGATACTGAGCTACAAAGCTGACTGCTCCTTCTCCAGCTCAATACATGCTCAGATAAAACACAAACAAACAAAAAAATGCCTTTCCGCTATCCAACACGAACACAGTCATTGGGTTGGGACCCTCTATATAAAGTATATTTAGGGAACATTACTGCAGTAAATTCCAGTTATATTAATTTGTATGTATTTGTATTATTTGCATTGAGTCTGTTCACTCCAGACTTTATCTTCTTGGAAGGTTGCAGCTTATTTTGGACACTGCTTGCCTCTGAAACTGCAAAAATGTGTAATTGCAGCCTCCAGATGTAAATGTAAATTTTATGCAAAAGAAGTTCATTAAAATTACTGTATTTCACATGATGAAATTATATACTAAAAAATAGAAGTAGATTTCATTTGATTCAATTAATTTCCACTTGGTGTTGCCAATTCCAGCAGAGCATTCTGAATATATTCTATAGATCTGAGGTCACCAAATCTGGCCCTGGAGATCTACCTTCTTGAGAAGTCTAGTTTCAGCCACTCTCTGCAGCACCTGCTCTAGTTAATGAACTACTTCAGAAGTTCCTTATTGGCTGGAGCATTAAGTACATGGTGTTCAGGTTGGAGCTGAACAAAGCATGTAGGTAGATTTTGAAGAGGTGGTAACCACTGCCATAGACCATATCTACATATGCTAGGCATCCTAGTGGACCAAAAATAGAATGGCATACCCATAAATCTATTTGTGGATCCTTATTTTTTAATTTCAGTTATCTATATTATTTATATCCAAGCCATTCTTTGCAGAAAGTATACAGTATTTAGTTTAAAGCATTTTCTGAGCTTTTCTTGAGAAATGTATTTTTCTTGAGAAATTTACTTTACACTGTATATATATTGCTCTTGTCTCTGTGTCTCTCATGGGATAAGTGATTTCCTCTGGGCTCAATAGTTTTCTGATTCTGGTTAAGCCCATTTCATTGTTTGGTCATTGTTGAAACCCTTATTACTCAATTTAATACCTAAATTAATTTATTTGGCGACTAATGTAACTGTTGGTAATCAATAATTTTTTTATTCTCCATAAAGTCACATTTAACATTCCTGTTTGATCTGAATAGTGAAGGTTTTCATGAATTAATACGACATCCAGTCAAACTTCACTCCAGCCCTGTTTAAAAAATACAGGCACCAATATTCAGATGATCCTGAAGAACTAGTCTGACCAGAATAGAGGAGTTTAGAACACGTTCTAAAACAAAGGGAGTAGTGCACAGGAGATCAATCATTTACGCAATAATATAGAATATGAAGCCATAACAGGGATCCATAATAAGCATCTTTTTGTGAAGGCAATCAACAGCAATATCCAATAAGTCTAATTTCTTTATGACTGGATCAAAAAGCAATTTTGAAATACAGTGTTCCCCTATGAAGTTGAGGTACAGAGTTTGCGGCCACAGTCATTCAGATAATTTTTCTTAGAACCTAACAAATTATGTGTTTGCAAATTCACAGAAACGGCAAATATCCTCCGCATTTTTTGTGGCAATATATAAATTTTTCATGCATTTTTGTGCTAAATTATTATTTAAGACAAAGCAACTGTATGTTGGCTGCTGCCCTGTGATGCATGTCTGACAAAAGCTGTCCATCATTCCCGAATCTTAACAGTTTCCTTTGTGGAGTGTTTTTGTTTTCCATTTGTTCTTCTTAAAGCCCTGTTTTTTATCAATGTAAATTCAATTGCCAAAAAACCCCCAAAAAACTGCACTTGCCAATAAAAATGTGCATGCATTAATTAAAGTACTGCATGTAAGTGTTACATTTGTATTTTACATTCTGCAGGAGACAGCAGCTCATTGTACAAGGTACAGTATGAAGACGGGTTAAAATATGACACAAACTTTTATGAGGCCTGGTTACAGCTTGCTGCATTTGGGGCTACAGACAATTCAGAGTGCTCATGCTAACCCCTGTCCACCCAAGAAAGCATCCACAATGGTGGAAGTCGGGCTGGTCTGATGAACCATGTTTTCTATAAAAGATATTGACGTGGTGCATTGGTGTTGCTTGGAAACCTGTGGAAGAGATGGCACCATGATGCACTATGGGAAGACAACAAGCCATCAGATGCTCTGGAAAATGTGAAGAAGATGACAAAGTTTTCAAGGTGCTGACCTGGTCTCTAAATTCTCCTGATCTCAATTTGAGCATCTGTAGGACAATGCAATCTAGTTCAATAGAGGGCACACCTCACAACTACAGCACAGGATCTCCTGCACATATCTGGTGAAGACACCACAGTATAGTAGGCAGTGTCTCAATGGGTCAAACTGTTTTGGTAGCATGACATATATGTGTGCATGGTTACATGACCATGTACCGCTACTGTGGAGAATGAGTGCTTTAATGTGAGTGTGTTCACACGTGGGTGTAAGGACACACACAAGACTAACTATTAGCTAGCCAATGTCAGCTAGAACTAGAAGCAATGAAATTGTATTGCTCTGATCTCAGGGTCACTTCAATAAAGTGTTGACGTGCTGGCACACCATCCACTGTAGAGAAAACCTCTGCACCAGTTAGCCTGCATGTTAGTGATGGCGCATTAACTCACTTAGACATTTAGGTCATGTGACTTCAAAAACTCCACTGATTTGTCTCTCCAATTAAGTATTCTGATTTCCTAGCATTCTCCCCATAAATGCACACATGCACACGTTTGGGCTTCAAAATAATAATGAAAAATTTTCAAAACGATGCTCTGCACTAAAATAAAAAAAATTTGACTTAAAAGGGATGATGGTCGGTCACAGGCAGACAGAAAGGGACCTCCCATAAGCCCCTGATGTTCTGGGCTAAGCTCTATTTACAGCATGATGAAAGGACAGTAAATGCCTCCCTCTACTTCCCTGTACAAACCCACTGATATACGAGCCATGTCTGAGATCACTGCTTAAGGCTCTGCGTGAGCAAAAGCAGGAACACACAGACACACACATATCTTTATTGTTCGTAACTTGGCAGAGGAGAGCTGGCCTTTCCATGTCTTGCCCTGGCCTTTAAACAGCGTTGCTGCCTCATCACAAACTACTGCAGGTTTGCACAACATGAAGCCTGAGACACAGCTTGTGCGGGAAAAAAAAAAAGTGTTCCTGGTGATTTCGAAACAGACCTGTTTTCCAGAAAGAGAGGAAGAATGCCCAGGCCGAGCACATGACTTCCTCAAATAGTGTAAACATTTGGGTCATGTGACTTCAGGACTTCTACTGGCTTGACTAAAACTGAACTACAATGACATGGAAATTTCAGGACAATTTGATTTTTAAAGGCATCTCAGCCCAGGAACAGTATTACTAATATGCTGGCAGTGCAATGGGGATTTAAACATCAAAGAGAATTGTTTATTCCTAAAAGCTTTGGTTCCTATTAGAGCCAGCTTTTGTTATTGTTGTCTTTATGATTGTGATTTAAATTTTTTGTTGTCTTGTTTGATTATTCAATTTTTGTCTTAGCATTGTTTAGCAATGCGATGAAAACCTAACACAACTTAACAGAGAGCAATGTCCTGGTAAAGCTTTGCATTTCTCACAGCATTAAAAACTCCCACTGAAATATATACTCAGCCTAAACAAATTGTTTTGCTGGTAGATCTTCAAATTCCAAGTCGCTGGTTTGAATCTTCATTTTGAAGTTCCTTGTGCAAGTGGAAAAGTGTCATAAAGTTGTGAAGACTCCATTGATTGGACTAGTTTGTGAAGCACATCCCACAGACGCTTGACAAGACAAGGGATTTGTAGACCACCTTGACATTATCCTGGTGAAAGAGGCCACTGTCATCAGGGAGCACCGTTGACATGAAAGGATATACCTTGCACAGATTTGTTTAGGTAGATTATATGTGTCAAAGTAACACCCAAGTGTATACTAGGATGGAAACATGGATGCACATAGACAGAAACCATCTCTGTTCTAATGCTGCCATGGATCATGGAATGATCAGTGCTGACCTGCTGTCCACAAGCTTCCGTTTGCATCAGCAGAGGTAAACAGTCACCATACCTCTGCGGAGGCTGAACATTCTGGCCAGCCTTGGGTCATGGGGGCATCAGCTGTCACACAGATTTACATGAAGAGATCAAAGGGATACAACCCAGCAGAAGGCTTATCATAACACAAACAAACATGACTGATGGCACTTACCATTCGGTCAGTCCTTTTAAAATGGGCAAAACGCATTTTTACTGAATTTTGGCTAACGCAGGGCTGATCTGCTTTGACCACACCTGATCAAGGCTTCTAAATGTACACCTACAGACTGCAGAAAGCCATGTTTACAGTCCACACTTGCTCCAGTACATCCAAGTGGGCTTGTAATCACAGCCCTTTACCTGTGATTACAATCTCTTCCAAAATACTGTGGTGCCCCTGTTGCCAAGCAGTTTGTGTTTAGTCCTATTAAACTGTGTTGTGTGCACATTATACAATGTATCTCTCCAGAACCTGATAGATAATGGCATTGTGTGTAATTCTGTGCTTGCTGTAGATTTGTTTGGACTAAACAGCACATAATGTATGGCAATCTTTAAAAAAATAGTATGTTTCCTTGAAGTCTGGTTAGTATGTATTATACAGCACTACTTTTCTTCGTAGATTAAGACATTTAGTTAAATATAGAAGCAGCACTTAAGTAGCAAGCCTTCATTAATTCTATTATTGTTCCATTCATAAAATACTGTGATACTGTACTGTATCAGTATAGAGACAGACTTGAACTTGCAGTGAGATCTGTAAGAGGGTTAGTCAGTGGGCTGGAGCCTAGCCCTCTTCGTGTCACTGGGCACGTACGGCACTTGGACAAATTTTCCACTGGGAAATTTTCCCAACAGTTTGTCAATGCATAAATTAGCACCCACATTTTTTACAGCCAGGAAATTGTTTAAAAAGCATATGCTGGTTAAAAGTAGACCTTTATTCGCCTGTAAAAAGCAGCAGAAATTCCATTAAGCACATGTTATTATCCACACTGTAATATTTATACAAAAAGACTGCATCTAATGTCTCCAACTAACAGGTCTCTAAACCCTCTCCACAACACACTAACCCACTTCTACATGGAACAACATACTATGTAAAAAGAAATGTCACTATCATGACACACAACCCTCATTACCACACCCTCTCCATTTTCAGTTTCCTAAACAATTTCACCACTTTCCCCATGTCAGAAAGGCCCACTCCAGAAATAGAGTGGACTCACATCCTGGAGAAATCCAGGTTCATGGCACGAGAGTTAAGAGTTCATCTGAGATTGTCTGTCTCTCTCCTTCTTTGCCAGCTTTCAGCTCAGTCGAATGCAAAGTGCTGACTGGCTGTTTACTCCTGGCATGGTGTGATGGGCGAGACAGAAAATGTCTTCATGTCTTAACTGCATGCAGCTTTTAACAATATTTAGGCACAAATACACACCATCCATAAAACCACTGATTTTAAAACTTATTAGTGATTCCAAGTATGCAGGGTGGCATGTGCCATCGTTGCAGGCCAAGATAAATGTATGTGGAAGAGAATATGTTCATGAAAGCAATTATAAAATGTCCAACTTGTTTACTGGACATACTTATGGGAGGAACCAGGGGCCCTTTTAATGAAGGGCTCAATGTTTACATATTGACATCACTGAAGTGGGATTAAACACACATAAATAATTATACAAAGCATAACTAAAGTATGTTTGGGAAAGTGATCTTTAAATCAAGTGAATTTAGAATTGGGTTTGTCAGCTAGCTGGAAAGCTAACTACCAAATCCCACACAAAGAGTCTAAAGATGTCAGCTAAAAAAAAGAGTAAACAAACGCCCTTGCTAAAGTGTCTTTGCCCTTCTTTCACGTTTAGAACAAAAATGTGTCAAATAAACTACCGATATATATAATTTTTTATTTCCATTTAAGCTAGCTTCAATCGTATTTTTCTTGTTGACATTACAGGAAGACGTTGATTGGCTCATAGATTGTCATTCTTTGCTTTGAACCCGCCCCTTTTACCATTAGAGTGTCCTGAATGGAAAATACGGTTGTCAATAAAAACAGATCATCCCACACAAAATTGTCGAACGCGGAGGAGGAAAAACATCATACTTTTGTGCTAAATAAAACAAAAAAGTATCAAAATGACCAAACTCGGTTTAGAAAACAGCTTCCCCGTCATCCTGTGTGGATGACAGAATGGTGTAGAGCAGAGGGGAGACGGGACGTACCGTTTAATCCTGGGTCTCCGTTGTTATCTGTCGGAGCAGCAGCGTCAGACATGGTGAGAGCGAGAGTGAGTGAGTGTGAGCGCGTGTGTGTGTGCTTGCGTAAGACTACCAGACCCACACCACATGAACACACACTCGGACGTGCAGACGGACGCGTAGCAGCCGGGGGGGTTGACCTAGTGTGGTCTAAGTTGTGGGAGAAGCCGCCTTTAGTACAATAAAGAGCCCTGCTCCTCCGGAGCAGAGGTTTGTTTTGAAGTCGAGCAGTCTGTCGTGCTTAATGACGCAATCACGTAGCTGGCCAATGAAATCGAAGCTCCTGGATTACGTAATGAAATCAGAAAGAAAAGAAAGATAAATAAACGACCGAGACGCTGTGAAACCAGTTAAATACAGAGCAAAATGTTTTTCATCTAACATTTCAACTTAATTTACTGCTTAGCCTTAAGATATTTTCATTTTCGTAATACACGACGCCTTTTCTGAGCGGCCTGAAAGGGAATTTAGCCGTTTAGCGGTTTTATTAGCAGTTGCTTTAACCAATCGGGTCAAGAAGCGGGTGTGCCCAATAGTGAAATTGAACCAATCAGCGAGGACAACGGCGTACAGCTTTACAAAGCGCAAGCCTGATGTCAACATGAACACTATGTGGACCAAAGAATTAGGACACACCTGTTTTTCAGTTTTTTGGGCTAGAACCACTTACATCCAGTGAAGAGTAGTCTTAATGCTACTAATTACAAGACATTTTGGGCAATGCCATGCTTCCAACTTTGTGGACGCCTTTTCCGACATTAGTGCCTGAGCTTATTAATACTATACAGAATTAACTGCCACACATTTCCACAGAAACACTATAAAATCTTGTGAAAGGCCTTCTGAGATGACTAGAAGCTGTAATATCTACAAAGGGTGACCAAATCCATGTTAAAGTCTATGCATTTGAAAGTAAGTTCCCTATTGGTATAGTAATAAGGTATCGCAGTACTGGATATTAAGCACCATATAGTTCACAATATCTAGTCCAGTTTCAGAAGAATGGATTTTGTTTGTTAAGCCACACAGTGACCTACGTTTAAATCATTAAATCAGAACAAATTATGTTTAACTAAAGACCTGAACCAGTAAATAAACAGGTGCAGATGATTCTAGATGTTCAGGTGGTGATCAGTATACTGGTGGTGCTGAAAGCTGAGTGGTTAGAACATTATTTTCTAGGCACCTCATATCTTTAGGCATTTTGCAGCCTCTTTCCATTGATTTCAGTTTAATCTACAACATTCATTTAGATTATGTACCTCCATTTGCACAGATTTCTAGTCCAGTAGGGATTTACATATCTACACTGTGTAAAAAGTGCAGCATATGAATCTTTTGAGCATAAAGCATAGAATAACTGTGCAAACATGGCTCTCTCTCCTCATTGCCATACTTCACCCATGCTCTCTCTCTCTCTCTCGCTCAAACAGAAACTGGTTCAATAATAACTCGGTTGGGTCTATAACACAACTGTAGTTAGAGTTCTGTTTATGTACACAGTATTGTGGCGAACATTTTCTTTACCTTTTATTGCTGGTCAAGTTCACCCACAGACAGAGACATACAGGAGACCACAGGTAGGAACACAGGAGAACCCCATGTGCTCTACCCCCCGCACCTTTTAACCCCCCCCTAAAAACCCCGCGAGTAACTATGGTGATGGCCCTGGGAGGCACTCACCCCTCCCCTACACACACTTCACCCCATGGCCCATGGCCCTGACAGGCCCAGGTCGCTACAGTTTATACTAAACAATGTATTGCTGTTTACTTTAGAGTAGACAACTCTATAGTAAACAATGCATATAGTCTATTGGGTAGCTTGTGGACTAGTGGTTAGGGAGCTGTCACCTGGTTGTCATAGGTTCGAATCCCAGGACTACTAATATCATCATTGAGGTACCTTTCAGCAAGGTACCATCCCCAAATACTGCTCACCGGGCTCCCCTCATTGGTGGCAGCCCCCTGCTTAACTTGGCGAATGGGTTAAATGCAGAAAAAGAATTTCACTGTTCATGATGTGTGCTGTGCTGTGTTCATGCATGACTGTACGGGGCCAATTTATAGTCTGTCTGTCTATGTGAAAGCATCACTTCTGCATTACAGCAAGAGCTTTGTATTCAGCAGTAAAATGACCATGACCCAAAAGCACCTTTTAAGAGAATGTCTACTGTGGGCCGCACAGGGCTCTTGACAATTTAATTTAAAGAGCATGTATAATGGAAAACTAAATTTTCCTCACTTTTTTGAAAAAGTCATATGTTGCAAAATGTACCACTGTGCATTCACTGTTTTAAGTTACATCAGGCAACATATTCACATATATCCTTCAAAGCAGCCTACTGCCGTTTAGTACATGATGGTCATTACAGATGTTGGAACAAGCCAATCAGAACAGAGGCAGATTGCACTTGTCAGTTTACAGGCAAAGCAAGGCAAAGCCAGTCAGGTCTAAAGAGAGGTTGGAAAACATTGATGTAAAAATGAATTATTGCCAGACCTCAAAAATATAAACCTGAAAAAGCAGTTAAAAAAGTTTTTTGATCACTTATAAATATTAACAGGGCGGTCACCTTTTGGAACATTGTCTTCATTCAATACGTGTTTGAAAATACTTCACGCGCACATGTTCAGCAAGTGGCTTTTGGCACTGACTGCTTCTAGAGACCTTCTCTCTGACTGCAGAGGCTAAAATTAGTCATTTATACTGGGCTGGTCCAAATTAGACCAGGGCTACACTGAGAAGATCAGGAATGAGTCCTGCTCATGTAAATGTCAAAAAATGAAAGGTGCATATGACTCTGAACTAGACATGAGAGGGTATAGCCATTATATTACTCATTTAATTTAAACCAGAATTCAGAGGATATAAAGCACTACAGTTACCCATGTGGGTGGACATTACTATATTACTTCATCTATTTATACACATTGTGGCGAACGGTGGAATCAGGGGACACTGGGACAAGGAATTCCATTTTCTTTCCCTTTTATTGCTGGTCAGGTTACGGTCCAACACCAAGCACGCACACACACACACACACACACACACACTCAAGTTCACCCACAGACAGAGACATACAGGAGACCACAGGTAGGAACACAGGAGAACCCCAGGTGCTCTACCCACCGCACCTTTTATACCCCCCCTAAAAACCCTGCGAGTTAACATGGTGATGGCCCCGGGAGGCACTCACCTCTCCCCTATACACACATCACCCCACAACCTGACACAGACAAAACCCCTTAACCTAGACCCTTAAAAACCCTTGCAGGCCCAGGTCGCCACAATATACAGTATATTTATAAGGGGTGTGCAATGCGGCCACTATTTGTTTTTGTTGAAAGAGAAAATTATTCGTATTCTTATTCTAGTAAAATTCATAAGGCAGCGTGCAAACTCCGTCCCAAATCAACTCCTGAACTTCTGAGCTAACTGGTGACTCTTACGGTTAGCTTAAGGCAGTGGTTCTCAACCATTTTTGAACGAACGCCCCCTGACCTCATCATGAGCCTCTTAACGCCCCCCGCCCCCACATACACAAAGAAATAGGCTATTATCATAATTGACAGAGCTAAGCTTATGAAAATATATGGCATAATAATAATGAGGATGATGATAATCATGATTACACAAGTGTTGCCTTTGAGTAGCCTTCTGAAGACTGTGTTTAAAGAAAGTTGATCAGCTTTGTGCTGAGATGCTGGCAAGCCAGGATTGTTGAGCATGATCAAATTCATTACAATAGCCTAGCCTACTTCATATGTGTATATAATCTACTCTTTTCAGTTTATTTGTTGAGCAACGAGGGGAAATGTTTTTTTATGTGTGTCTGTGAGGCTGCAGGTCGCGTGTGTGTGTGAGTGTGTGTGTACATGATGCTGCTTGTTTGAGTTTGGGCGTGTGCAGGTCTGAAGCATGATTTAAGCAGTTTAATACGATCGGGGAACACCATATTTGGACATTTGAGATCGTGACGTTCTGGAGGAGAACCTGAGAGCAGGGAAATTATTTGGTTGAAACGAGCGAAAACAGCGTTTATTTTGGACTTTCTTTAGGATTTGAGAGCTGCCACTCAACTTAAATAGCCATTTCCACTTTTCCAAAAAGTACATTTCCACTGTTATTTTCTTAATGAAACTTTGGGAGATTGATTTTGAAGACATTTTCTTTCATATAAGACCAAAAAAGAAAAATCTAACATTTTTATAGCTTTCAACATATTTGGCCCGTACCTTGAGTAAACAGGACGCCGACTTCCAGGTCACGTTTGTTTACAGATGTTGCTATGGAAATGACATCCTGACAGTAAGGAAAGTACTCAGAGCACCAGATGCTGGTCTGCCTATTTATTTCTACATCAGTTCTTCCTGGCTAGGCTACATTCACCAAACGTGAATGAAGGTGAAACATCTCTGGATGTAATCGTAATCATGAAGCTCTGGGCAACCAGTGACCTCCAGGAAAGACTGGCGTGGGTGCATTAGGCAAGCAACCTTATGCACAGCACTCGCAAGAGGGCACCAATTCAAGCTATGGAAAGTTATACAAAGATATACCCCCAGAGTCGCCAGAGAGGGGGGGGGGGATGAGCGACTCAACAGGACGCACGCAAAGGTAATGGCTAGGATTCACGGATAACGAGATGGCTCACTCAAACATCGTTAACTGGGGAAGTTATGGAAGTAAAGTGTCACTGCGGAA
>JBBKCR010000034.1:873936-887845 GCA_037577295.1 Ladigesia roloffi | reverse complement strand
GCCCTGTAATTTGAACCAGGCTAAACACACACACACACACACACACACACACACTAATATTCTTTCTCATTCCTCACAGCTAGAGGTTGCCGCTGTGCTTGCGAGAACCGAGCCAGGCTGTTCTGGCTGTGTGGCGGTAATGCAGACTCTGTTGCCTCAGGCTCTCGGTTTGTGCCCCAGAAGTTCAGAGTGGTTGATTCCCACCACTCAGAACATAAAAGTACTCAACTGAGCAGAAACGAGTTGTGGACCATGATGGAATAAGCCGGACCCGAGAACCGCTCATACACATAAATACTTGTGTAACGGAATGTCCATTCAAGTGGATACTATGAATGCATAAATTCTCAAAAACAAGGGTTTTACATAATAGTTTCCATCTCTTGAGGGTTCACTGTATTTTTTGGATACTGCTTCTGGCTGTGGGCCTCTTTGTCGCCAAGCAACAGTGGCATCAGGACTGACAGGTTTGCCCCTTACCTTTCATTTAAACATGCAGTGACATGTGGGTATTAATACATGTGACAGTAATACAAAAACTGGTGTTCACTAAAACATCTGGATTACAGCATTGTGACTTGTTTCTCAGCTTTGGCTGTTACCCATAAATTTACATGTCATTTCTTTTGGATACACTTGAGAGGCAGGTGAGGAACAGTGAGGTAGAGAAACATGTGAGCAACAGTGAGGTAGAGATGCAGGTGAGATACAATGAGATCGAGAGGCAGGTGAGATATAGTGAGGTAGAGAGGCAGGTGAGATACAGTGAGGTAGAGAGGCAGATGAGGTACAGTGAGGTAGAGATGCAGGTGAGGTACAGTGAGGTAGAGTGGCAGGTGATATACAGTGAGGTAGAGAGGCAGGTGAGGTACAGTGACCTCACCTGTGAGATACGATGAGATAGATAGGCAGGTGAGATACAGAAAGGTAGAGAGGCAGGTGAGATACAGTGAGGTAGAGAGGCAGGTGAGGTACAGTGAGGTAGAGAGGCAGGTGCGGTATAGTGAGGTAGAAAGGCAGGTGAGATACAGTGAGGTAGAGAGGTACAGTGAGGTAGGGAGGCAGGTGAGATACAGTGAGGTAGAGAGACAGGTGAGATACAGTGAAGTAGAGAGGCAAGTGAGATACAGTGAGGTAGAGAGGCATGTATTAGTTTTGGTCATGTAATCATGCAGTTTTGATACTGTGATGAACTTGGTTATTACTTTGCTCATTTCTGTGATGAACAACCAAATCAAAGGCAAAAACCCAATGCCGTTTGGTCATATATGTTTTGGATTTCCTTTCAGTTCCTAAGTAACAAATGTAACCTGATAAGCTGGAATGCTATTCTACATGAAGTGAAGAAACCATTCTGTCATACATGAAATTCCTCCTTTGTGTTTAACCCATTCAGTGGGGAGCCAGGAGCACAGCGCCTGGGGAGCAGTGTGTGGGGACAGTATCTTGCTTGAGGTATCTCAGAGGTGCCACTAGCAGTCCTGGGATTCAAACTGATTGCAGAGTGAACGCCCTAACCACTAGACCAGCAGCCCCAATGTGGATGTGTCTCAGTGTTCAACAGTGACTCTTTCCCTTTACAGGTTGTTTTAACTGAGCTGTCTATGCACATTTTCATTTTCACACAGGAGATCAGTGACACTCAGTATACACTCGAGTAGCCTTTAAAACATATTAATGTCTCTGGGCTGCAGTGATGAACACACACACACACACATATGCACATACATCTGAGGTCAGACAGATATTACTATTATTATTACACAACAAACTTGTAGCAAGCAATTTAAATGTGATAAAAAAAATTCTAGTATGGCTGTTTTTTAAAAATATTTTTCAGAATTATTTAAAGACAGTCACGTACTTGTCCTCTTTTATTTCTCTCTTTGTACATCAAACAATTGTGTGTCCCATTTTAATATTGGAGGTGTCCCATTTTGCCAGTAGCCGCACAGTAGCAGTCTCAGGACATGCTGTGTTTGAAGAGGAGGGATCTGTTCTGTGTTTAATAATAGTTTTCTCTTCTATGCACTGTTTAAGGGGCATTCATGTATTTAGATTCAAATTGTCCCAAGAAGGCAAATGTTGGAAAAGAGCCCCATTTTTTAAATTCACCTTGCGTATACTGAAAAGACATGATGTGATGTAATTGTAATGAACTAATTAACATAATTTAAATGGTTACACAGTGGATAATGCATGATAAATATATACTGCCCACATTTTATGTGTATTATAATTACTATGCAGTTGATAAGGCATGATTAATGTAATTATATAGAAGGCACATTCTGTATTATGCAGAACTGCAATTTTTCATCTTATTATAACACTTTTATAATATCTGCACCACTGAATGTGATTATAAAAAGTATACAATGGGTGAACCGTGATAAGTGGATTAATAATGTCTTTACAGTTCACTGTTACATTGCATGGCATGTTTTTTTGCCAATTAGTGCTTATACTACTTATCATACTTTTACTTATGTATATGATATGCATATTATAATAACTATGCAGTGGATACGGTAAAATAAATGCACACTGTGCATATAATATGCATATTTTATTCTGCACTATTCTCTTTCACCCTCTTTTTCATTCCAGTTTTGATCCTGTTTCATTGATTTTCTTGGTATTCATTTGTGTCCTCAATTTCTTTTCTACTTATCATTATTTCTATGCTTAATATTTTTCTTTTATTCATGTAAAGCACATTTAACGGCCTTCATGTGTATAAATAAACGTGACTGGACTTGATTATATTGTGGACAAATGCAATTATAATGACTATGCATTGAATGAGTGTAGGGGGATGAAGTTATATTTATTAAACTGCATTACAAGCGTGTAATTTTTTTTACAAACTGTTCTCGACTGTGGATTGCAATGCAGCCATGATGATTATTTACTGGATGATTACATTCAATTAATTTTGTATGTTTTTTTTAACTTATTTTTAATGTCTATGCAGTTTTTCTCTTTGACACTGCAGTACATGAATGAATTATACACAGAAAATGGATTGATTTGGGTTGTATGACAGCAAGGATATTTTTTAAAATAATTTTTGTTGTTTGTCAAGAACTTATACATTTCCTTTATTTTCTTCTAAGGGCTCTATAAAACATAGCCATAATCATATCCATAACCATAAGCGTAGCCATAACCATAACCATTACTGTGACCATAACTATAGCCGTGAGTCTTCTGAGTGCTGAGTGTTGATCGAGCTTGTAGTTGATTTAAAGGCAGATGGAGGTACCTGGGGAGGCAATGACACACAGATTTACATCATTACCTTCCCTTCTGCTGTCAGGACGGCTCACTGCATTTTGCACAGCCTGGTTCAAATTACAGGGCCATGTGACTGATGCATTGAACTTACGTGACTGAAATATGCAGAGAGTTTCCACATGAATAAAACATATATTAAGAGATATATTAATCACCCACTTTGTACATGCATGTAGCCTGCGGCAAAAAGCAAAAAGCCACACACTAAGCCAGGCCTGTGCCCATTGACAGAGCTACTGGAAACAGGCAGTGCAAAACTCATTTATCGCAGTTTGAGTCGAAAAAAAAAAATCTTTTTATAATTTCATGCAAACATTGCCAGTGTTTTAATCATTACAACTTGAATTCATGCAGGATGGTATGATATCCTGCAGTAGTTTAGAGGGGAACCCTCAGAGCCTTCTAGAGCTTTTAGAAAAGGTTTAATGGTCACTGGGAGGTCTTAAAATGTGTAATTTTTTGGTTTTTGCAATAGAAGTCAATACTTTCATCAATCAAATTCAGCAAGCCATGCTCTTGCACCATTATTAGATGTCTCAGTTCCTCATTAATGGTTTAGTTACACTCCCAAGGCCAAATTAAAGATGAATAAAATGCTTCAGCTTTTACTGAACTGCTCATTTCTGATGTTCTACCTTAAACCTCAGAGAGAGGGCAACGGATCTGTACCAGCAGCACAACAAATATAGCCAAGCAACTTCTTATAAGGAAGCCCCCCCGTTTTGTGTTGTTGATTAAGGTGTCAGATGTGTAGAGCTTTGTTTGGTGTTTTTGTGCCAAAGTTATTGTCATTTAAAAATGCTGTATTAATAATAACCACTACTGGGGTTTTAAAAACACATGCCAATGAATATAAAGGACAAAAATGAACAAATGTATTTTATTTTAGGTCTCAGAAACAAACAGAAAAAACACAAAATCTTTGAAGTCGGAAGAACTTTCAGGATTAAAGTCCCTCTGCCCACAAGTGGGTGGGGGAAACCCACAGAGGGTGGGGGTCCGGAGAGTGGCTGAGTGGCACCAGGCGTAGGAGATCAAACTCTGGGTTGAGACTAGTTTACACCATTTATATTTGTTAAAATCAGATGTGCCTAATAAGCTCTGAGTTCAGTGGTTTAAATACTATCGGGGCTCACAAGAGATACCCTCCTTGGGTGGAGAGACTCAAAAAGACCAACAGAGTCCTTTTTGCTCAAATTGAATCATATGAAATATTTATTGGAATCATCTGCAGATGGGGACCAGGAATTAGAACACAGAGACACAGCAGACAAGATGCCTACCCCCAGTCCTGACCTGTTCCGTCTTCCTCATACAGAACATCATATCTTATACCCTGTTCTACGTATCTCTAGAAGACGACTCATAAGGAGGTGTCAAAAGTCCATTGGTAAAAGTTATTGTCACTCCTGCAGACTGAGCAGGACGTCACTTCTCGGACGACCCCAATCTCCATATTAACCCAAAATCTCCTGTTTACGAGAGACGGCCTCCAGGAGTTTGCGCAGGACAGAGAATTTCTGATAAACATTAAAAGATTTTGACTAAGACATTATCATCAAGTCAACACGACTCTTAGAAAAAAATCTCTTAGCTCAGAAACTAAGGATGAACTTTGAATAAAACAGTGATCAATGGTTACAGAATAAAACAATCATTCAAAAAGAATAATGTATCATATTAAAATATTAAATGCTGATTTTTCTGCGAAAATACTATCACTGTTTGCGAGTTAGGAGTCGTCTAAAAATGGGCAACTGAAATAAAAATGTTACTATTATTATTTGTACAAAAGTAGTGGTGGCTGTAAAACCTTTGTAGATGTGTCTACTAATGCTTTGGACACCCCATCAGCACATGTTCCTGTAAGAATCAGCACATGTGCTTGTACAGAAACAAGAGTGTTTTTGCCTCATTTAGCTCTGCTGTGGCAGCAAAATGTTTGCCCTGACCGAGCTCCTTCATTTAAAACCCCCTGCTTCAGGGAATTAAAAGTGGTTCCATGGCACCAAAGATCCCTGTGTTTTTAATCATTCATGCTCAACCTATGGAATGCATGGATTTTGATTATTTGCACATGCAAAGATATCTGATACATCAACTGATAATTTATTTCCTGCTGAGATTAAACAAGAAAGTCATTCAGTCTACTGTAGATAACGGTAAAGCTTGGAGAGTGTCTACTTTTTCAACGATCGCTATAGCATCTCGACACAGATGATTAACCCACACATGCCGTTCATATCATTAGAGGAAAGGTTTTTGGGTGAAGTGTCCCTTTAACAGGGTTTCCGTTTGTTTATGCCGCAAGTGTTCAGCCCTTCTGTGTGACGGCTCCGCTTTAGCCAATATGCAAATGTTCAGCATTGACTAAATGTTTACCTTTCCACTCGCTGCAGTGGATTGTGAAATTCATACATATTCATCACCGCTGTATCGCACCTCGCCGTGTTCTCCGTGAATCACTTTGTTTGCGCTATTGTGGGACATCAGTAATAAATGAAACAGACCGGCAGCTTGATTTATGGCAACGCGCTAGAACATACAAATGCACCTGCAACAAGTAACAAGACAGAAAAAACACCCATTACTGCCACTATTTTAATCCTTTATTCACAAGCTGCCCGTTCAGAGTGTTTATTTTTGTCCCTTGTTGCATGTGCGTGCACACCACATTGGTCCACAAATAGATCTGCGGGGAAAGGCTTTTGGTACGGGTGTGTAGTCAGGAATATTAAGTTAGGTTGGGATGTAAGATATAATGTGGGCAAGGACTGAAGCAAATACTAATTTTTCCCTAATGTGAGTAAGATAGCTTGGCATGATGAGTAAGAAATAATATGTAAGTAAGAAATAATAGTAAGATTTGCACATATAGTTTTTTTTTTTTTATCATTTTGAGTGCCAGTTTTGCATGGAACACAGCACATCTTTGGCTATGCCAGTGTTTTTGGGTTTTGAATCACAGTGAAATCAGATCCATGCTGCCTTTACTGTTGGATGTGCAAACTGATTGGATACTTTAGGAGCATCACTGTGAAGTGTGAAGTCAGATCAAGTTAGGCCAAGTAGGTCATTTCAAACATACACAAAGTCCTCCCGGACCATAAAGCAATGCAAAGAACAAAAACAAGACACACAATGCAGTCGACAGAAGCAGAAACAGCCCTGGTTTGAGTAAATATAGTAAAATGACATACTGTATTCTAGCAGCGCAGTCATTAAAAGTACAAAAAAGGCTAACTTTGAGATAGACAGAAATAAATAATTGTGCAAAAATAAAATCAACACAAATAAATACAGGTATTTTCAGTGGAAGGTTTTCTTTACTATGTAGCATATTTAGGAGAAGGAAGCAGTTGAGTGTGTGTGTGTGTGCGTATGTGTGTGTATGATACACAGTTTGTTATTCAGTTCTGATTTAGAAGCCTGATGGCCTGGGGAAAGAAACTGTTCCCCATCCTGGCAGTGAAGGCTAGGATGTTGCAAAACCTTCTGCCAGATGGAAAGAGGGAAAAGAGTGTGTGTGTGGTGTGTGGTGTTTGTGGGATGCATGAGGTCATACAAAATGCTGGTGGATGCTCTGTGGATGCAGTGTGTGAGGCGTAAATGTATGTGACAGAGGGAAGAGAGACCGCAATCATCTCATCTGTCCTCACTGTCCTTTCTGGTAGGTTCATATTCATGTATTTTCTTGCTCAATATAGTAGTTTGGTAGTTTTTGCTTTTGGCATCAGCTCCTACTCTTTTGCCTGCAGACTGTATAAGCAACCGCCTGGTCGTGTGTAATTGCAAGGTTCCACAAACTACATCACTCCTGGGTGCCCCTTTCTGGTGCAATACTGACTACCTGTGGAGATTTTTCCTTGGCAACTCATGACAAAAACACCAAAAGCACTGATTATTTCAGCATTCCAAACATAATGTTTGCAATAAGTACTAATAACTCATGAAACAAAGTTTTTTTTTTAATCATTTATATTTACATGTATACACAAATGGATATGCAGCTGTGTGAGGCTGAGGTGAAATTCACTGAAATTGCTCAATATTTCTGCTTTATTATTTTATTTGAGATGGAAACAAAGTGATTCAGTGTGAGTTTTTTTAATGACGTGCTCTGTAACAGAGAACATTTCAGAGTCAGAATTGTATACAGATGTCTCTAAAAATCTCTTTAACACTCCCTCTCACAAAGCTCTTGAAAAAAAAGGTTTGTGAATAAACTGCCTCATGTCTGAGACATTCATTAAAAATTAATTTTACATTTGTAAAATCCTTTAAAACGCAACCTCATCAAAGTTATAACTTAAATTTCAGTTATACTAAAGTCAAAAAGTGCAGTAAATTACATCTCTTTTACAAGTCTCAAATGTGTGTGTAATTGTGTGCTGGTACGACTTCGGTAACAATACGTTTGCTCTGAATTAAAGTTTAATTTACTCTAAATCAAAGTGTCCTTTATTCCTAATCAAATTAACTATTTCACAAGTAGCTTTCCTTCTGTTCCCTTTCATGTGAAAAATTGTCTGCGTAGTAAATATTGCATTTCTTTTGGCTCGCATTCTCTGGAAGAAAAGCTTCAGTCTCCAAAAAGCAACTTTACGTAAGAAGGAAAATATTCTTAAATTCAATAAATGTTAACGTTGAACACATTTTAAGTCATTTTTGTGGGTTTCTAGTGGTTGTTATAAAATTTTGATCCAGGCATGTATCCTTTCTGAAATTTTAAGAAAAGTAGGACAAAAAGATACAAGATTATGTTCCACAAGGGATTATTTGTTCTTTGGGCCTAAGAACAAATATACAGACATTTTTAACTGCTCAAACCATATGGCTAACAAATCAATATATGATCCAAAGTATGGCAAATTAAAGTAGAAAAAAAAACATTAAACAAGCAGATGTTAAATGTTCATCCATGCTCTAATTTCACCAAATGTTGTCACTTTTAACTAATCAGGATGAGTCCTGAGAAAAGTTTCTTCCCCGCACTAAACAGAGCTGTATGATATGGTTGAGTTAGTAAAGAGACGTGAGGTAAAATGCAGTAATGGCTGCATTTCTGGCATTAAAAAGTTAATCCTGACTTATCAGTGATGAGGCAAATCAGTGTGGCAGCGCTGAGAGGAGTAGTGTTACACTGACACTGCTTGTAAGTCGGCGTGTAAAAGAGAATATAACAATAACCCGCGTACCTCATGCATTAAATTAACATTCGCCTCCATATATCAAATGAACTCGGAGCTCGGCGAAGTAAATGGGTCGAGAGGATGGCACCCATTTCTCTCTGTCACACACAAAGACATTGTTAGGAATATCGATGAGAGCGCAGAGAGAGAGTGGACCTAGTGTAATCTCCAGGCTAATAGAAAAACCTCAAAGGCTCCGATATGAAAAGGTCAGGTCCCTTAGGAAAGGTGGGGTAGTGTGTGTGTGTGTGGGGGGTGTGTGTGGTGTGTGTGTGGTGTGTTTCTGGCCGTGCTTTAGAGTGTGGACAGAGATAGTGGGGCAATCACACGAACTCCTCGCACGCCCTTCGGTCCGGGGCCTTGCAGGGGAGCTCAGGTCGGATCGCAGATTGGAGAATCGATGCTTGGTTGGAATGGCCTTTGTGTGTGTGATACATGTTTTTGAAGAGAGTACATTTACGTCCTGCTGTGGTCTCACTGTGCAAAATGACATTGAATACTTATTACTGGCAGAAGAGGTTCCACTGAAAGAGAAAACAAGGGCACAGTGACATTAATGTGAATCTCTGCTTTCCATAACCACCCCCCAACTCCCCGCACCCCTGTGGTGGTTTTCGTTTCGTCCGTAATCATCGGAACACTCTGGCTGAAGCATCAATACTCAAATTTAGTAAACTGTTATCACACCTCAGCACTGGATCATTGTGCTTTTATAATGTATACAGCAATATTATTTATGCAGGAGGTTTATTCCATACTTTTATGGAAAGGATTATTAGATCGGAACAGATTAGGCTCGATTTGATTCACAGTACAATAAACATATACAACAAACAAAATGCAGAAGTGCAGGGGATAGGCATAATATAGTAAAGTGCAGCATCTTAGCAATACTATAACTACCTATTAGGGAGGATACTTTTTTTTGGGACAAAACCGTGATGGGTTAAAAAGTCAGCATACCAGCACTGGGTTCCTGAGAAAGACACTTTAACTCCAAGTTGTTCCAGGGAGTCTGCCCCCTGTGATTAGAGAAGGGAAGTCGCATTGGATAAAAGCATTTGCTAGATGCTGTAAATGTAAATAGACATACATTGTATGCAAGATGAAGAGGAATATACCCTTTGAAGGGGAGGTTTCAGAGAGTATGTACAGAGTTAAGCTAAATATATCGCAGTAAATTCACAGATTAGTCAATAATAAAAATAAAAATCAATGAGACAATTAAAAACAAAAGAAATACAATGCAAAGATGTCTACTGAATGGAGGTAGCTTTATCTATGCAAGTTTTGTACAGTGTTTCCATGTGCAATATAGACAGCATGGTGAAGATGTATAGTTCAGCAGGTGCTGTCACACTTAAGGCTGTAATGTTGGGCTCAGAAGGGCTACAGCCTTGGGTGAAAACCTCTAAATGATCCCATTTAGTATCCCAAACATTCATACTAGTAATGGTTGATCAAAGAATTGAATGGGCAGACCAGTCCATCAATTACAATTCAATAATAACTAAACAGATAGCTCAAACATAGCCGCAGTTCATATGTGTTCCCTTTCTCTATAGCAATTAAACAAGCTTTCTTGCAGCTACTGATCATACTTAAATGGTTTGTATGGCTTTAGAATGCAACTGCTTTGTATTTCACTGTAGTAGCTGAAGATGTAAAACAGCAATGAACAGAAAACATCTTACATGCAGCTGTATGCTTCCCATATCCATATTATAGGCTCCATATATCTCAATACAGCTGTTATGTCCTCTCAGGGTAGGCTTGGTGCTGCCTAATACAACTAACACAAATATTTGCTTCTTGTGAAGCAAATAAAAAGAAAATCTTCACTGAACACTAGTACAGAATGCTATATTTCGCTGTCTCCCACAAAGTAAATGTACATGTATGTTTATGCACTATTTTGCACTATTTTACAGTGGTCTAGGTCAGCTAATCACTCCCTCACCTACTAGTATTGACCGCTCACTGTGGAGAGGCGGAGCTGGGCGTCACAGGGCTTAAAAAAATGAGTCCAAGGGAGAATTAATGTAACAACATGTAATCTGTCACAGCCTATTTGACACTGAATCACAGGTAGGCTGAAACTGCAGCCTGGGTCAGATATAATTCAGCCCCTTTTGAGACAGTATGTATTTATCCTATAACCTGTTGCAGTGGCTTTTGTAGGTATACAGGGGTGTAACATTTACAGTTCCTGTTACATATTGTTTTCATTGCATTTCTACAAATGTCCGTTGTTTCCACACGTATTTGACTATTGCCCTTGTGTTGATGCATTTCTCACCTGACACTAAAACTCTGAATTCACCAAACCAGTTTTTTTCTTGGTCTGTCATGACTACAGATCTACAGCACAACCTTTCACTTCTTTAAATCGAAGCCCAAAATTATTCATACCCATGGCAATTTGATTATTATTCCACCAAAATGTTTTCTCTCTGACTGGAAATGATACAGGCTAGTGATGGAAAGTTCATCATTTTACCGACACAGATTTGATTTTCGAGTCTCGTTCAGCAAAATGAACAAATCTTTTTTCGAGTCATCTCGTTAATTTTGTTCATTTTAGCAAAATATAATTAAAATGTTATGTGTTACTTCTATATTGCTATAAGAAACAGAAAAGCTTCATTCATTGTTTACCTGTGTCTTTAGTCTATGATTCGCTCACCTCGCCTCTTATCTGACAAGTTTTCGAGTTTCAGTCGTTCGTTCATCACCTGAGAGCCCAGATAGCTAACCAATGCAGGCTGAGCCGGAAAGAGAATTAATTAGTTCTTATCTTGAATCTTCAGGTTTGAGTCGTACGTTCACGACGTGACAGCCTCGTAATGTTAACCTATGCAGCCTGAGCCGGAAAGAGAATTGCTTAGTTCATCTCTCGAGTCTTGGAGTTTGAGACTCAATAATGCCAATACAGAAACTATAGGATGTAGCACAAATGCGCATGCGCGACTGAACGAATCACTCGTACAAGATGACTTGTTGTCCCCGAGTCACATTAAAGATTTGTTCAAAATGAACGAATTGTTCAAGAACAACCCATCACTAATACAGGCATCTCCTGAAAAAAAAGGCAAATTATAGGGTGTATCATGAATATAATGAATTTCTCTGTTTAATTTAAATAAAATATAGCCTTCTAAATAATAATGGAAAAGCCTTTATTGGCTATTACAGTAATCAAACGCTTCTCATAATTGCTGACAAGCATTTTGCAAATCTCTACTGGTATTTTTGACCATTCATCTTTTGCCATGAACTTCCAGTTTTTGAGGTTGGAAGGCCTCCTTGCTACCATCCAAATCTTTAGTTCCCTCCACAGATACTCTATGTTAATATTTTTGTTAGCTAACCATTTCTTCTCCACTTTTGCTGCATGTTTTGGATCACTCTTATGCGAAATGTCCAGTGTAGCCCAAGGCCATCTTTCTCTGTGGACTGCCTGATGTTGCAGCTGATGTCTTCTTTTTTCATTGTGCCATTTACTTTGATTAGTTTTCCTGCCCCTTTGGCTGATAAACACTCCCAAACATTATGTTCCCACCACAAAGATTAACTGTTGGGATTGTGTTCTTTGGGTTGAATACTTCTCATTTTTTTACGCCAAATAAACGCTACATATTTGAGGCCAAACAATTAATTTTTTTACAAATCTGACCACACAATACAAGACCAGAAGTCTTCGTCTTTGTCCAGATGAGATTTTGGAATGTCTAATGTGCTTTTATATGCTTTATTAAGAGAAGTGGTGTCCTCCTTGGTCTGCATCTGCGGAATCCAGCAGTGTGCCGTGTCTGTTGCCTTGAGATGTTGGCACCAACATGGCTCATATTCTTCAGGATGTCCTTGGTGGTGATCCTCAGATTCTCCTTCACAACTCACACCATTAACCTTGCCAGAGCAGGTGTCACTTCTGATTTTCTACCATGTCTTCTGAGATTTTCCACAGTGTGGAATGACTTGTGTTTTGTAATAAAGCTTTGTACAGTGCCCACCGGCACTTGAAGACGTTTACATATGGCCATGTAGTCTTTCCTGAACTGTTTGCAGCCACAGTGCACAGCTGCAGGTCCTCACTGAGCTCTTTAGTTTTGCCATGACTTGCCACAAACCAACTACTGAGAGCTGCTCTTTTTCAGCTATTGAGTTGATTGAAACAGCTGTCCCCAATTAATCAGAGTAATTAGGCTGCATTAGACCAGTGCGGACTATTTGGAATGGTATAGAGCCTTGAGTTTCTTTTTGCACTGAAATCTATGGAACATTATAACATTATAGTTTTGATGCACATCTATATTTTTTCCAGTCAGAAGAAATGCGTTAGTCACATAAAAATCATTTTGAGTCTAAATTTGTCAGGGGTATGAATAATTTTGGGCTTAACTGTATATAAAAGCAGTGTCAAATTAATTAAAAAAAATTAATCCCTGATGTTCTAGCCACACATGCTCTGTAAAATGAAGGACAAAGATGAGAACATGCAGCTTGTTCTGGTGAATGGAAGGTTTATGTTTCCAAAAATGGACAGATGGAAAAGTTGATAGGAGTCTCTTTCTCTGCAGTTCATGCAATAAGGTATTTTTGTATAATCGGCATACATCAATCGTAAAATATCACCCTAAAGCAAAGCATTTAGCAGCGAACCTGGAACCTGGCAGGTCCTTGGATGTACAATGTCTTAAACTGAACCTTATAGATGGACATAGTTCTATATTGTTCTTGCCGAAGCATTTTAAATTTTCCCCCCAGCATGTTAGGTCATATTTTTGTTTGCTGTGACCATTACTGCAAATAAACTGTGAAAAAAAGAGATGCTGAAAGTGTTTAATGTTTTTATTCATTAATTTATGCCAAAATTCACTTGAAATTTTAAATAGTCTTACAGCTAAATTGTAAGTAATTAATTTAGTATAACTAATCATAGAGCTTGTACTTAATTAGATTATATTATAAGTCACCTAACATATATATTTGAGTGGTGGCAATGCAACAAGTGCTCCTCGCCCCCGTATGTCCATGGTTCTCTTGGAGTGCGTTTCCTCATTTTTATTCATGAGGGAATGTTTGAGTGAGGAAGAGGATGAGAGAATAAATGAATGAATAAATGTACCTGAGTGTTTGAGTGAGTGAATAAGTATATAAATGAGTGGGAGAGAACTGAGTGTAAAATGTCCATGTGTCATATATGAACCCACCACAGCACACAGTGTGAATTAATGTTTCAGTGAATGAGGAAATAATTGAATACATTAATGACTGAATTGAGTGACTAAATGAGTGAGTAAATTAATTTATGAGCGAATGACTGCATGAATGAATAAATGAATCAGAATCAGAAAACTTTATTTATCCCGAAGGAAATTGTTTGTGGTGACCGCCACATTACACAGACACAGATC
>JBBKCR010000034.1:832925-846534 GCA_037577295.1 Ladigesia roloffi | reverse complement strand
ACACATACACATAGACTCATATGTGTATGTATAAGTATTCCATGCCAGGTTAAATTCCAACACAAGCACCTAATTCCACTTTATGAAAGTGACCATTCGGTCATACACGAACAGCACAAAATTCTTCCTCTGTGTTTAACCCATTCACCAAGTAAAGCAGCGAGTAGCCAGGAACACAGCACTCAGGGGTAGTGTTGTAGTACTCGAGACCATTTTCTGCTTCCTTGGTCTCGTCTCGTACTTGACACTTCAAAGATTCGGTCTTGGCTCGGTCTCGGACAACAGTAGAGTAATTTCAGAGCGAGTCCTCAAGACCAGTTTAATTTTTATATGTTCATGTTAACAATTTTTTTTTAAGGGCATGTTGACAGGCATTATTTGGAAATGACACTGTGCATGTTTGTGTAATGGGTGTACGTCTGTGTTTGGCATGGGGAGATCATAGCTGTGATCCTTATTTACAGAAGAAATAAAGTTTTAAAGAATATTGAATATTATCTTCTACTGTATTCTCAAAATTATTACATAATTGTATTTGCCTACTAATCTACACATATCACTAACAAATTTGAATTAGCTCTACAGGTCCTAACTGTGATTCAAATCCGATTAATGATAGTACAAAGTCACATGAAGAGGTTCAGTAGACCTCCCTCGCTTAATAGTGTACAGGAGCTCCTGTAAACAATTCTTAGTCTAGCTTAGTGTTTAGGCCTAACTGTTCATTATTAACTGGGGTGATATTAAATCACGGCTATTAAAACTGATTTGTTTTTATGGTCTTGGTCTCGACTCAGTCTTGCTTCCTCAAAGACCCGGTCTTGACTCGGTCTCGATTCCTGAAAGACTCGGTCTTGACTCGGTCTTGCTTCCTCTAAGACTCAATCTTGACTTGGTCTCGACTGCATTTGAAAACCAATGGTCTCGGTCTCGACTTGGTCTCTGCCCTTCAAAGACTCGGTCTTGACTCGGTCTAGGCATAGGCAGTCTCGTTCCAATCACTATCCAGAAGGCAGAGTATCTCAGAGGTGCTAACCGCTACACTACCAGGTATTGAATAGTGACCACCTGAATCAAATCTAATTTAATGAGGCTAAGTATAAATACACTGCTGTAATCAACACTCTTCTCTTGCAATTAGACCAGCTAGATGGCAAAACACTACTAGAAGTACGTCAATGGTATTTAAGAGTAAACAAGGGATTTGTTTACTTTAAATTATTCATGTTCTGTAAACACTGCCGCATTTCTTTTATTTTGATGTAATGTTTTTTCATTTCAAATGAGGCTTTACAGCTGTCGCAAGCTGTCAATCAACATACCAGTGATGTTTTCCCATTGCTTGCATGCAAGAGTCATGAAAAATGTTTATTGTCATTATAGTTTACGTCAAATGCTTGACATCAAAAATTATAACTCATGGAAGTGATTAGTAATGATTACATGATTCTTTTTAATTGCATTTTTTGCGACCCCATTTGACATCTACTGTGACTTGTGTGAAACGGAATTGATCCAGTGTTACATGTTAATGGCATGGTGTTTTTTATCAGGCTTTACAAAAAGTATTATCAAAGTATCTGGGTGTGTACTGGATGACTGTGAAAAATTAGCATTTTCTGCAGAATTTCAATGAGCTATCTAAAATTACAGCGTGGTTTCGTTATCACCAGCGACATCTTGACGACGACTCTTTGAAAACCCCGATAAATTCTGTGTCAGCACATAAATCTTATTGCCATAAATCTCGGCAATACAGTGCACTCTGCAGTAGAGATGTCCCCCAGGGCTGGAGCCTGAACCACACAGTTGATCAGGTTCCATTGTTATGGATGTTCACGTACAGTATTGCACTCATATCGGGGGTTCCTTTTATTCCATAAAAGTTTCATATCGAAACATAAAAGCCCTAATCTCATTCCTTCTTATCTAATATGTTTATAGCATGGTGACTTTACCCTGTTGGAATGATTGATGCAATCATGAGTCATCTGGTGCAGCCCCTTCACACACTCCTCTTTCATGTGGCGAGGCGGACAAGACTACAGGGAGGGAGATTGGATTGAAAAAATAAATGACATTTCAATCAAAAGGGGGAGAATGTTAATGAGATTGTCCTTTTAGAGAGCCTGTGTGCACACTATGACCATAATGAATGAAGATGTATGCGAATGTATGCTCCGTGTTCAGCAGAGACACTTAATAGAAAAAGACAGTGATAATCTGATAGCTCCTACTGGGCCTCGATCCTGCGAATGAGACAACGCATTAATAGAAAAATAAGGTTAAAGAACACAGCGCCACAATATCTAAGGCCATGAATTTCCACAAATGCACCCAGGGAGCTGGAGTTAATGCTGTGAAAGCAAATGAAGGTTTTTTTTTATTTTTGGTGACTCTCAAACCACAAAAAAACAACACTTTAACGTGTCTCCTTCCAAGCCATCTCAGATCCAAGCCTTGGACTGTTCTCTTTTGATGCTGCTATGAAAGGGGACATGGGCTATCTTTCATCTTTATACTTAGCCTCCCTCCATCCCTCCCTCCTGCTCCCACCCCAACACTCCTTTCTTTCAATCTAAATTCTAACTAGCCCTTCGCCGCTATGCTGCCGCCTGTGACATTTTCCACATGACAAAGGGAGACAGAAGCTCGGCGGGTTTTCAAACGGAGAGGAAAGCCGCGAGACGCCCACTTCGATCAAGACGGGCCGTTACACACCAGCGCTAATAGCGTTTGAATGGATGCCGTGTTCCGCTTGCATGATTTTACACCACAAACATTTCCTTGATGTACAGCTGTCGCCATGAACTGCGATGGCAAATAGCAGAGTGTTCACATAATCGGAAATGACTTTTTGGATTGTGTTTCTTTGTTTTGCCATTTTTTCCCCCAAACTTTTTTATTAAACAGAAACTTGCAAATGAATCATCTTGGGGAAACTTGGAAAGAAGTGATTTGATCATGGATACAAAGGCAGAAGACATCTGCACTGAGAGTGAAGCTCAGAAACTTTCACTGACACTAAAGCTCCTGCCTTTAACAGTGTGAATAACTACGGACTATTGAGACACCACCATTAACTTCAGGCCACTGAACATTTTGCAGCACATCTTCTGAGAGATACCAATGAAATACAATGTTTAACACAACTACTGATCACTGAGACCCCACCTTTAACAACACACTTAATAACCAATGACATATGGCCATCACTAACATAACTACTGTCTACTGAGATACCAAATTAAATAAAAAAGCTACTGACCACTAGGTGACCGCGACTGACCATTGACATTTAGAGCACAGCCTATGAAAGACACCCTCACTTGGTAAACCAGAGATAAGATAAGAGGTAAACCTTTATTGTTCCCACAAGTGGGAAATATGTTTGGCATGGCAAAAAGTGACAGTACAAAGAATTAAGAGCAGCAAAATTGGGAAAAAAGTAGAATAATATAAAAATACAACAAACTAAAATATGGAAAATAAAATTTTTCAATATACAGTCTAAGATGTGCAGTATTAAAATTAAGTATAAATATTTGTACAGAACTATAATGTGTGTTGCTGGATTATGCAAATATACATATATGTATTTAAAACTATAAAATATTACTAAAATTGCACTTTTTATGACATACACAACTAGGGTTGTGTCCCAGCAGAGTGCTACACCAAGGATCCACCTCTTGATCCACAGTCACCTTGAATCTTTTTTTGCCACTTCCCTATTGTTTCTGGTGTCTTTCCTCTCTTGCAACCCACCAATACCAAGGAATTGCACTTTTTGCACTCTGTTATGGTAATTTCTAGTTTTGTTGGTTTTCTTGTATTTTTGTTTACTTTCATTGTCCTCTTTTTTATTGTGGTGCTCCTCTTCTTGTTGTTTTTGGACCATCTTGTGATTTTTTAGTTACTTCTTATTTTCTCAGGACCCATCATTTTTGTTTGCTTGTTTATTGCTTGTCCTTTAGCATTAAACCTTTTAGATCCTGTGATTTTATCCGACTTGGCTCGACCCTCAGAATATTACAGCTGTGATGGACTGGCAACCTGTCCTGGCAATCAGTGCTGGGATAGGCTCCAGCACCCCCTGAGACCCTGGTCAGAATAAATGGTTCAGACGATGATTGGACGGTGTTCACTAAATTCATTCTGTGTTCAAGCTGGAGAGTGTTGCATTCACTTGAGTTTTGAGAAAACCCCTGCATCTCTGAAAAGGCTATAAATAGGAAAACCCTACACACGCTTACAGTTTGTAATGTTTCATTCTGTCTGTTGGGCTGCAGAGTTTTCTGTACTGAAAGGCTCATTATTTGACGCAGTGCTGATCCTGACGCTGCTGCGAGCTGCGAGGGAACGGCACTGCTGTAATGACTGAACTTGACAGCCGCAAAGTTGACAGGCAAAGCAACACACCTGAGGTCGGAAACTAACAGCTTTATTCATTTACTGCATTAAAGCTGGTGGCTCTAATTTAAAAGCTTCTGTTTGTGTTTATTTCAACCTGAATGGAAAAGAAGAGCACATTTTCTTCTTCCCTACTGTGACTTCCCTTCATCTGAAGTGGAATATTCATACAGGATGTGCCTGTAAACAGGACACGATTTTATACTTCAGGATTTGCTTGGGATGTGAATTCAGACCCAGATGATCTGTTTGTAAGTTGAAAAAGGGGTTAAAATTTGGTTAAAACATTTCCAAAAGCATGTTTATTTATTTCTTGTGATTCATTTTTATTTATTTTTAAATGGTCAAGGTAAAATGCAGGTCAGCAGGTTTCCATCAGTCTTTCAGCTGCATCGCAACCTCATACTTTTATAACAAAAACAGAGGAAGAAAAGTCCTCAGGTTCAGGTGGGGGCTGTTTCCTGAAGTGGTCAGGTGAAGGATAGGGGACACTGGGCATTTTCTATCACATTCTACCACAGTGTTATTCTTTTTGACTGTTCTAGAGAGTTTGCCCAGCCTCCAAATGTCTAATCAGCATCAGTCATGTTCTGTGGAGCGCTGCGCTGATGAAAACTCCGGCTCTTTCTGATAGAATCTCTTGTTAAGGTCATTGTTTTTTAACTGCAGGCTTTGCAGCGCAATTTGTATGGGTTCCGGTTGGGCTCACACCAACATGCACATCGTGACCTTGTGTAGGGTCGTCTGGGCAGCTGTTTCAGCGCTACCTTGTGGTCATGGCTGGTATTGTTATGTGAAACGAGGAGAAAAAAACTAATTGCTCAATGCAATGTGACAATGTCAGACTCACCAGCTGTTAATTCACCCAGTGACTGGATTGCCATCATCTCAACAACTGTTCCCCAGGAGATCAGGCAGGAGCTGCCACTGCTCATGTTGTTCAAACTGAGCTGTGTGCTTGTGTGTAACTAGGAAGAGTTTCTGTTGTGGGCTGATACGCCTGCACACTTCCCATCATCCGCCAATGCCACATAGCATGGTTGCAGCAGACTAATCACCTCGCATTGCTGAGGTACACGTACATGCAGCCAGGAATGAAGGTGAAGGCTCAGTTTATTGCTCAGTGATTGGTGAGGATGATGGGGCATGGTGGGAAAAAATGCCATTACGTTATTGGACATCTCTGGTATATGATGCACTTGATGAGTAGTGATGTGGTTAACCCTAGGAACTTAGAGTGTATTTTTAAAATCTGAATTCAATAAATTAAAATGATGTCAAGCGGTGTAAAACCGGTATTTGTTTTCCTACATGCTCGCCATATGCTGCTCTTTTGCTCTGCTTCTCTCTGTCCCCCTACTTTCTGTAGTTTTTCCTGAACCATTTGTGTGCAGAGACTATTCCGAAAGTTCTCACCAGTTCAAGGATCTTCTGTTTTTTTCTGCCTGTTGTCCAGATCTAAAATAAAGAGCGATCATGGGCTTTGTGTGTGACACCATTTTTAAAACCCAGTACATGTTTTAAAATGACAATTTGTTCCACGTGACATAGGAACTTTAAATCAAGCTCAGACATCTGACATCTTGAGCATCAACACAAACCAGGAATCTTCCACATAAGAAGCTGTTTTGGTGTATTATGATAATTCAATATTTGTTGCAGTGCTGACCCAGATCCATTCACCTTGCATTCTAAGGTTTGAATGCCAGATGGGCAAAATGTGATCATTATTTACAGAAGAAATAAAGTCACTATATTGCAATCAGTGGAGAAATGTTAACAGGATATGAGATGGATTGCACCAAATATGACCAAGAGAATGAACCCCTCAAATTCATACCCTCTAGAGAGAACCAGGTGCATATTGGAAGGTCATTGGGTCCAGCTGACCTGGTCAACAGGAAAAGTTAAAGGGGGTAAACGCCAGGCTGTTTTTAAGCTTAGAGATCAATGGGAGCAGAGAAACGCTGTAAGCTTTGTAGAGCAACCAAGGCTTTGATAGATCCAAGCCTGTTCAAAACTCACCCGAGCTGTCGGAGAGTGTCATGCCGAACAGGTTTTTGGCATAACATCATTCATCATCGCAGCTCTACGACTGGAGCCTGAGATAATAAGACAGGATCAAATGAAGTCTTTGACTCTCTTGCTTCCATCTCTGCTTGCTCTCTCTCTCTCTCTCTCTCTCTCTCTCTCTCTCTCTCTCTAAGATATTTGAGAACACTTCAATAAGCCACTGAAACTCCAGGGCCTTAAGTGACAGGCTCTGAGGAATGGGAGGCGACACTGGCTCTTCTTTGATTAGATCATTTCCTGAACTTAATCACATTCCGAATTAGAAGTGCCAAGCCTGACAGCTGACAGCCAAACAAGTTTTTATTCACTCCAATTGCTCAATCAAGCCTGGGATTCTCATCTTGTAATGGTCTATCGAGGGATTGATTTATCTTCTGTTAAAGCTACTCAGGCTTGCCATGTTCGTTTTCAAGCTTGTTTTCCAGAAACGAGCTAAACAGGACCAAGCCTTTTCTTGCAGCTCCGGTGGTCAGACAAAGGTGCTGACATTTTCTACACGTTAACCAGGTTACTTCACCTTTCTGGGACTGAATCTAAAACACTTCCTTACTCACATGGACCCTTTTGGCACTTAATGACCCTCCACTGTCACTACACTGTAAAATGTCAATGCAGTTGTTTAAAACTGACATTACACTGTCCTCACTTACCTTGACCATGCTAGAGCTTCATAATGTAAATTGTCCTGCAATTACAAGACATGCAATTATGTCAAATTATCAAATTAAAATGGAAGATTGATTTAAGATCAGTAGTTCTTCGTTTTCATAGATCTAAACCCCAAAGTAACAGGTTTTCATAGTCTGATGACTTAATTAGTAAACGTAACGACTTATCTTTTTTTTATTCTATTGTTTATTATTTCATCATGTCCAGCAGAGCAAGATTAGTCATTTTTCTCTTTGCTCTTAAAGGCCCCGCATTTGTGCAAAGCAGAGATTCCTTTGGGAGCCCAAGTATGAAATTTATGGCCAAAGGGGAACCCAAGATGGGGTGCATGATGAATACATGGAGTTTCTAGAACAAAATAAGTGAGGAAACTGTAATGGCTGTGTTTACGAAAGAGAACACTATAAATATACAACCAGGGCACACGACTTTACATGCAGCCATCATTAAATACAGTGTAATCAAAATGTGTGCTGCAATCACAGTTTAGGGCTTTTTTCCATGCTAGGATAACGCTTTACACTTTCATGCTAGGACAATGTTTCACTACCCTATGTAATTTAATGTGCAGTGTGTAACACTGCCAGTATCAGTGCTAACTGGTGACTGTTAGGGTTAGAATTAGGGTTAGGGTGAGTCTTAAGGTTAGGTTTAGGTTTAGAATTAGGGTTTGGGTGAGTTTTAAGGTTAGGTTTAGGGTTAGAATTAGGGTTATGATTAAAGTTAGGTTTAGTGTTGGTGTTAGGGTTAGGGTTAGAATTAGGGTTAAGGTTAGGTTTAGGGTTAGAATTAGGGTTATGATTAAAGTTAGGTTTAGGGTTGGTTTTAGGGTTAGGGTGCGGGTTAAGGTTAGGTTTAGGGTTAGAATAAGGGTTATGATTAAAATTAGGTTTAGGGTTGGTGTTAGGGTTAGGGTTAGAATTAAGGTTAAGGTTAGGTTTAGGGTTAGAATTAGGGTTATGATTAAAGTTAGGTTTAGGGTTGGTGTTAGGGTTAGGGTTAGAATTAGGGTTAAGGTTAGGTTTAGGGTTAGAATTAAGGTTATGAGGATTAGGTTTAGGTTTAGGGACTTTCACCATCTCACTGCTTTTCAAACTGTTTCAAACAAAAATGAGAAAGAACCCACTCATTATTTCTCTCCTACTGTCCTTCAGTCACCAGTTAGTGCTGATACTGATGATGATACGAAGTGCCCATTAAAATACCTACGGTAGGGAATCGCTTTACTAGCATGAAAAATCCCTAAAGTGTGATCGCAGCACAATTGCTAATTACACTGCATATTGTAATAGCATTATAAAAACTCATGAAACCAGGCTCAAATATACAGTTAAGAATGTTAAATAGGCAGATGAAAGACATACAGATACACACAGAGGGCAGCAATGAGAGTGTAGAAGTTATCCATTGAAGATAAATATGCTGCAAATATATACTTTACAGATTATTTAAAAAGACAATGACAAATGATATGTTCAAATTGCATTAACTTTACACTACTACTTTGAATAATTAGTGCAGTATATGAATGGGTTGCCTTCAGTATTGTTTTTTTATCCAATTGAAAATAATGTTGCTTTTAACTGACAATATGAAACCAGTTGCATGAATGTTTTTCCATGCAAAGGCAGCTCAGGGCTCTTCAGGCAAAAAAGAAGGGGACTCCAGCGGCCAATGTTTTTTGGGGAAAACACTCCTTACTCCTCTGAGTGAATAATACACACACACATTCCACCTATTCCTGTCTCTTGATTAACGATCCGGGCCACTTAGGAGACTCTTTGATCTATAGCTCCTACCTGAATATATATTTCAAGAGGAGCTGCTTTATCCCTTTGTGTATTCTCCCCCAAAGTTTAATTTGCCTCAGAAAACTTATGACTTTGGACTAAAAAAGCTGCTCTGATTTCCCTATTCATGTGCAGTCCTGCCTAGAACATCATTTGTGACATGCCATAAACATGACGGGAAAATGAAAAATGTAAATCCTTGCTGTAAACAATCTGCATGATTGTAGGCTCCTTCATTATGCCTGGACCACAGTCAAGCACAGACCGTGCTGCCAGGAGAGATCGTTCCCATAAGTAATGATCCCCTTGTGTAAAGTGGCAGGGTGGGAGAGGAGAGAACGCGGAAGAGGCTTCGAGAGGATATTGGCAAATAACGGGATATGGGATGTTCGCCTCTAAAGCCTCGGCTCCTGATCAATCTGCCTGAAAAGGCCTGGAATGATGGAGACAGTGGAGGAGATGCAGGTTGGAGGATGTTGCTTTGAGAGTTGCTGAGTCTGCAGGGTTCTCTGGCTGATCTGTAAGTGATTAGCAAGACGCAGAAGCAGAGGCGGTGGAGGATGGAGAGCTCGTCTGTGGAAAACTCGTACTGTACACCGGAGAGCTTCCTGCACAGGAGGGTAATGACCTGCCTCCACCCAGCTGACACACACTCAGTCTTCAGCTCCAACATCTCTATCTGCCTGCTGCAGACATTTCCACTTATGGTGTAAAACTGACAAATGCAGTGGTGAAGTCTAGTCCGAAGTAGAAGGTGAACTGTGTATTACTGCGTATCATTCAATGTCAGCTGCATCTAGACATTGGAAGATACCCACTGTGTAGATACATATACGTATGTTTATGTGTGTATGCGTTACCAGTCCAAAGTTTGTACACACATTCTTCATTAAGAGTTAATTAGTGGAATTTCTTGCCTTTTGTTGGGGACCATCAGTTGCAGAGGTAGGGTTGGTACAGAATAATAATCCTATTCAACTATGGTTCTCCACCACATGATGGCAAGAACCATGTAACTTAGTAAATAGAGACAACATTCCATCACTACCTTATTACAAAACATATTCCGAAAGGTTTAACTTTTGTATGTTTACTGCCATCATTTAGTTTATTTTCAAAATTAACGTACAATGTAGAAAATAATAAAAACAAAGAAAAAACATGAGAAGGTGTATCCAAACTTTTTGACTGGCACAATATTATTTCTACTAATTAGACTAATATTTATTCAGTAGTTTGAATAGTGAACAGTTCTTTTATACCTTTGTTACAGTGAAATGAGGACTATCTTGGACTATCTTGTTTTGTCTTAACTATGACTATGACCCCCCTCCAACATAAACAACACACAGCCTTGGCCACAAAAATAAAGTCTCCAAATATTAATAAGATCAGCCTGATATAACTAAAATACATGCACATAAATATAAACGTTAATATATCCTGTATTAATTTTTACATTTTTCTTACCTAATATTTTGCTTAGTTCCTATTTTCAGTTTGCTCTCTTTCCCCTTTAGTGATTCTGCATCTCACGAGGTGGTGGTGCCATGTCCTTACATCTTCAGCAATGTTTTACATTTCTATTGTTTTATGCTGGCTTATAGACATAAGCTGTATATATATACATTTTAATGTGTTAGCTAGAAGGGGATGAAAAGAGTCATTCGCTCGCTCACTCCCTCACTCACTCATTCACTCACTCACTCACTGACACAGGTTTTGTCCAAGATGGGGAGATATTCTCTTGCAGATCACTTTTGTGTGCCTCATTCTAAGGGAAAAAAATAAACTGGCATGAATGCTCACCCGCCAAATTTCACACGGAACTCATTCTTTCCAAATTACACATATATGGAGTAAAAAGTCCCAAATCCTATTAAACACACCGAACAAAGCAACACAAACCTGCCCGATGCTGCTGCAGCTGGAGCTTGTTTACTGATGTGGGAAGGAGTGGAGAGTCTGGAGCTTTGCATTAAGGACAATGCCTGCCTTTGTTCTTTATGGAGTCGAGCATAATCCGAACATTTTAAAGAAAAAAGCAGGTTCAAAGTAGCATTCATCCGCCATCAGCATAGTGTTCTATATGATCATCATCGTCATCTTCTCCTTCTTCATCATTGGCTTCATCATCCGCATCCTCATTATTCATTATTACTGATATCCTTGCTATTGTCAATTCACTGCATGAGTGATATATAAAATCTCCAGCCCTTTGAACCCAAACCATTGTGTATTACCACAAGTTCAATTTTCAATTTAACAGAGGCCAGTAGTTGTGTGTTTTGCTGACGGTGTAGCTTGGACCGAGACCGGAGTGTGTTGCGTCCCCAATTTAGGAAAGCTCCATTAAAAATGCATGGGCTTCTGAATGGCTGAGCCCCAAATGCAGCACTGTCACATCCCCTCTGCTGCAGCACCCACTGCTTTGAGTGTTCATGCCAGAGGCCTTCACACACTCCTACTAAAATGTATTTATAGCTCTAAAGATATACCTAAAATACCATGCTGCATAAAAATACCCAAAAATCCACATTACCTCTGTCTACCCTTGTTTTTTATTTTAAAACATCAAATCTACAAGAATCAAAGAATCTCTAAGGAACCTCAGCAAGGTGAGTGGGACGATTCAGCCTGTAGTCATGTTTAGTTTAGAAGAGGTGTCATATTTGACCTGACTCTTAATATCCATTCACTGTTGATTATATTTGAGCTCTGCAATCAATAACTATTTTAGTTTTCATTTTAGACTTCATTATTGTTTGTCTTCTTAAAATCTATATACAGTTGCGTGTGAAGATCTTATGCTCCTTTGTTCAAGGCCAGAGTTGAGCAGTACTAAAATTACAAAGGTTAGAATAAACGCAAACAAACAAGGAAGCATTTAATGATGTCAGAATATGTTGTATTTGTTTGTAAGAGGTACTTATAGTTTTCTGAGCTGATAAAGCATACAGCCATTGCATAGATTTGTGATACTCCATCAGCAGCACCTGCTTTAATCTAAAGCAGCCTTGATTCAGCTGAAACAGGTATTTGAGGTATATCCTAGTATTGCATTGAAAATTACAAGGCAGTCCTGGGTTTTCTTGAGGAGAAGTCTGGGAATTATAAAGCAAATGCATAACTATATGTAAAATCACTTTTACTGTGTTCATATTATTTGTTTATAGTCTAATATTACCTTTAGAAAGCTTATGCCAAACAGGTTTTCCATTTTCTCACGTGTCTAAGATTTTTGTATAATATACAATTCTAATATTCTCCTTTTATGACTGCTGCAGAGATATTTAAGGTGTGCAGATAATAATGTGCTAATTTTCTTTTTTAATAACTCCCTAAAGGAAAATCTTCAGTGAAAGTTTGGACAGCATGTGTCTGCCATGGTGGGTGTTCGCTGTTAATTGTTAAATGAGCTAATTTCTTGGTGAATTGAAATATATAGCCTTACATTTATAGAAATAACTGAATCAGAACTATCAATAAATTTGCACAGGAACAAAATGATGGCTTATTGTATCATTAGGCTTACTGTTCAACAGCCACTAAATGATTTATTTTCAGTTCCTGGAATGAGTGGTGGTATGTTTGGGTGCCTTTGGGTTTTGAGCATGTAAAGGTTTAATATTTTATATGCATCCATCTGTACCCTTTAATAACTGTATATGGAAAATATCTGTGGACATTAAAGTTGTCCTTACAACAACCTGATTTGTACTCTGCGGTTTTAACAAGGGACCCCTCTTTCTAGGGCAACCTCCACAAGTATATTTCATATTAAACTAAATTAACTGTGCTGATGCCAAAGAAGTGTACTGATTCAATAAAACATTTATTACTTCCTACAACTTTTCATAGATAAACAACCACCCGGGCTATGCAGAAAAATTAGATATATAAATGGATAAAGTTCTTCCGTGCACATACAGGGATTCTTAATGTTGAGCTTTCCAATGAATCATGAACTGCAGTGGGCCTCAAACAGAGCCCTGGGGAACCCCGCCAAAGCAGGTTACACTTTTCTCTCACTGTAATTTTCTGTCAGATGATTGTGATTAGCTCAGAAGCTAATGATAAATCCCTTCATGAGCTTAACCCGGGTGCGGCAGAGTGACACTTACTGGTGAGGTAGCCCGTAACAGCGGTGGTTGCAGGCAGGTAAAGGCAGGACTGAATTTCTTTAATTTATTCATTAAGCAGATGCTCTTTCCTTGAGCACCTTATAAAACATGCAGAACGTTGATGTCACAGTGATACATGTCCTCAGAAGTCCCACATCGACCTCCAGACAAATTAAGTAGTGCTGTTTGAATGTAAGGGCGATTAAGGTGCCTCATCAGAAATGATAGCATATTATGAGGAAAATGTGAAAAACCTAGGAAGTAAAGAAGTACTCCATCATCTTGCCATTAAAATCAATCAATCTGCATCATCATCAGCTGCACTGGATGGCTTCACTGATATTTTCTAGATCTGATTTTGAGCTCCAGTCTTTTTTCTGTCATATTCTAATTCAGAATTGGAATTAGAAACAGAAAAAAATTATTGATACCATATGACTGCACAGAGATAAGAATGTATGTAAAATAAAAATTATATAAAATATAAATTATCAAAAGTAATCCTTGCCTAAAAATACTATTTACATTGACATTTACATA
>JBBKCR010000034.1:812206-832825 GCA_037577295.1 Ladigesia roloffi | reverse complement strand
AGAGTAGAATCTATGGGTGTTTAATAATAAAAACAGTTCGAAAACAAGAATCAAAGTCCCAAAGCAGTAAAGTCCAAAATCTTGACAACCGGAGAGGGCATTCTGGTGGCAGCCATATCTAAGTCCAGTCCAGGGCTAGTCCTTATTGTAATAAAATGATGATGTGCGTATTAATAATGATGTAAACCCAGTAAGAAATTGCACAACAAAGTGGCATCAGTTTTTTTGAACAGATTATTGTATGGACGTGTGATGGAGAGGAGTTATAGAGTCAAATGAACAATATATTCAGAAGTTTAGTTATGAAGTGCAGACCATCCACAAGACTGGGCTCTGACAAGTCAGATATGGATGAAGAAGGGAGTAAGAGAGTTTGAGCAGCAAACTACCCTCTTCTCTCTTCAGGATTAGCCCAAGTGCATTGAGACGCTAAACTCACATCTAGTGGCTGAGTGACAGTGTGAAAGCACTTGGAAGGAGGCTGTGAGGTGGAGTGACATCCGGATTTACATTCCTCCTCTCTCCGCCAGCTGGTGTGAAATATTCACAGAGAATTTGGGATGTGTAGCGAAGTGCATCAGCCACTGAGTTTTCCACCGAGCGCTTGGGGCTGAGGGAGATGACTCGGCTTCCAGGGGGCGGAAAAACCACCCACACTGGACACGTATATGGCAAAAAAGCCAAATATGAATAAGTGAATGAAGCCCAAAGCACAACACATTTAACACATATACTAACCAGTGCTTTTTTCCATTTAGCTGATGGCAAATGTTTCAGGCCCAACATGTTTACGTGATCGTAGGCTATCTATTTTGGAAATTTGCACAGCTATAGTTTTTGGGATACGTTTCAATGCACGTTGTACTTGTAGAACTGTGAATGTGACAAATAAAGAATCTTTAATCTTGGTAAAGGGTGCCCTGTTTTAAATACACACCACTGCATTTCCGTCAGAGAAAGATCTCCAGCTGCTTAATAAAAATGAAGATCGGCCTTATATTAATCCAATAGTCCAAAAACACAGAAAAATATTGAAATGTGCTTATTTAATGTTTGAGACATTCAGTCTGTGAACAAAATCATAACAATGTGTAGCGAAAGAACAGAGAACCTGGAGTTAGGGCAAAAAAAAATATTGAATGGAATATTAAATTGAAATCTTTGCTTCATATGAACATGCAGTGTAGAAGTATAATTGTTAATGAAGGTTTAGCAAGATATATCTACACCACCGACACACACAGACACACATGCACACACACACACACACACACACACAAACTACACACATACACACATATATAAATATATATATCCCGTTAATACATTATTATCTCGTTAAAGAATGATTATCCCGTAAATGCATTTTTGACTCAATGGCGACAACTATTTTATCACGCGTTAATCCTTTTATTTTTAAAGTTAATTGCTTTTTTTGGGCATGTGAGAGCGTGGAGCATACAGCTCAGTATCTCAGCCGTTTTTTGCAGACGTCAGGTGTCCCATTACTTTCGTCCGTATGATACGGACAAAATTATTGGGATGCCTGACTGTATTTGGACAATATTTAAAAAAAAGATTAGTATTTTGGAACCCCCTTCTCACACGCTTACGCTCTGGAGTAGATACTCCATTTCCCCCACCCCCATAAGGGGGCTGCCTTATGAATTTTAATCGAATGCACATACAAATAAGAATACAAATACATTTCCCCTTTCAGCAAATACAAATACAGATACAAATAATGGCCGCTTTGCACACCCCTAGTATCTACACATATATAGGTTATAGATATTGAAATATGCAGATGCAAATTATATTATCTAATTAAGTAAGAAAAATTGTGCATATCTTTACAGATCATAAGCCATAAACTAGGCTTTAGATGACGTTAGAATGTCTTTTATTATGATTGCACACACCAGAGAGTGGATTTTACAGATCACTGAAATATCATTATTTTTTAGCCTGGATGTATGCGTATGTTTTAACAGTTTACAAGGCAAACACAGAACAACATAAACACAAGGTTAAACAACACACAGCAAACAGGGTAAGTAGATATAATGATGTTCACAGAAACCAGGACAAACGATCAAAAAGAGCATAAACAAAGACACAGACAAGGCACAATGGCGAAATGCAGAAAACACAGTGCAGTCAACTATGTACTCTTATTATAACATGTTTTCAGGTCATTCTGTAATACATAATCTGGCATAAATCTAGCTATGAGCAACAAATATGAGTTTCTTCTGTAAATTCCTTCAAATAAGGTAAGGAAAGAGCATATTATTTCATACAGGCATTTTAGAAGCTGATGGCCAGGGATGGAGAGAATAGTTAAGCATGATACCCAGTGAGATATCCACAATTTGTTTGACTATTGTCATTAGTTATAATGAAATAAACAAATGTGTGTTTTCCTCATGTGGATGGACCTAAGCCATCATTAAAGTTGTTGCCGTTTGGAAAATACAGTTATATCCATCATTAACATTTTGAACTGAAAATGTTCATCAGTCTTAGTAGTTGAAGCCTGTGTATCCTTACACATACTTCGGTATCACTGCAGACTCTTAGCTTCAAGCATTGTACGCTTATGGGAGCCTGGTGCATGTACAGCAATAGAAGACAATGTTCCACACTTAATTATGAATTATTTTTTATCTGCTTTTTGGTTTCTCAAGACATTTTGACACAGTGTTAAGTGTAGCAGGTACTTTGAAGAAATTATAAAACAACAAAGGCCACAAAACCGACTGCAATGAAGCAATGGACGGAAATAAAAGCCACAAGTGTATTGTCACCTGTGTTGGGCAAGTACCTTTAAAAAAGTTATTAGTTATAGTTACTAGTTACTTCTCACAAATAGTAACTGCGTTAGTAACTGAGTTACATCACTGTAAAAGTAACTAATTACCAGGCAAAGTAACTATTGTGTTACTTTAAAAATTCTCATTTAATATAACTATAAAATCAATATAAAACATCGTACACTAATCACAGATGCAGAGAGACGCTTTTTTTGCACATCACATAAACGTTGTTGGCTTTTACCTCAGCGAGGGAAAAGTAGCACTTAAACTTCCAGTTTGCAGAAGCAGCCTTTGAACTTGGACTTGCCATCGTTGTGACTCCTGGACAGTGGCGGTTCTAGACTAAAAATACCAGGAGGGCCGAGGGGGGGTCAGTGGGTTTTATGGGGGGGCACATATGTGTGTGTGTCCACGCATGTGTGTCAGCGCGCGCGTGTAGCGCTTTAAATAGTTTGTGTAGAGCACACGTAGTGTTAGTTTCTTTCTTCGAGCCAGCGCATGTCGAGATTATAAAAATTATATTTAAATATTTGGCTGTTCAGAGCAATGGGGGCCATGAGGGAGTCTGGCCCCTGTGTAGAACCACCTACTCTGTCTGATTGGCAAACCATGGAAATTTACTAAATCTAAGCCAATCATCGCATTCTCAGTTACACCATGTGTACAGACACACCAATCATCATCCCTGGTTATGTGTCCCGCCTGGCCCCGAACAAACACACCCCAGAGATAAAGAGATGACTGATAGAGACGCTGCTGCATGAAAACCGCTTCATTAAATTCCCAGCCCTAATATATAAATACATCTGTGTATGTGTGTGTGTCCCTTTAAGTGACTGTGTGCTTTATGTTTTGCATGATCCCTGCTGCTCTATCACATCTGACTTGGACTGTAAAGGGTGTGAAAATGAGCCTTGCACAGGCTTCCCAGGAATGTTTCAGAACCACAGGCCTAAGAAGACTAAAACAATGGCCTATTGATCTGCAGCTCAGCCATTAATCCTAACCAAGTCAATTCGTTTACACCTGAAAACCTCATGTTACATGCACGCATTTGTCCCTGTGTCTTTCACGGTTCAATACAGCCTCCTGAGCTAATGGCAGCTTTAATTAGCAGGATGAGACGCATAATTTACGAAGTCTGTCAGAAAGAGAGTTTGTAAAAACACGATTCGCGGCGTATTAAGGGCAACACGCTCCAAGGCCTCGCTCGGGGAAGGGGCCGTATTTTGGAGGGCTGATGCGGTAGCTGTCACCGCTGTTCCTCCTGCCTTGCGGCTGAAGGGTAATTAATGACGGAGCTGGGGCAGGGCTGTGCAAAGGCCAGAGAAATGATTAAAGGTGAGGAATTGGATGAGCGATGCTGAGCGATCGAACAGGCTTACATGGCCGTCAGCCCACAGATATCGATATATTTCACTCGGGTGCCACCGACGTGAGGTGCTTAGCTGAGCGGCTGGGGAATATGAAGGGGGGCTAAATGGAAACACTTGAGCCTGCGGCATGAGGCTAATCAAGCATAAGTCTCAGTACGGGGCCTGCTAGACATTCATATGAAGCTGTGACTGTCTATTAAAGCCCTTTATTAAAGCTCTCTACAGGCACAAGAGAGCTATTGGTTCCTTATTTATGTTTTCTTCGGTCAATTTCGACCAGCGACCATTCACTGAGGCCAGTATTCTTAAGACTGCATAAATCTCTAACTAACAAACATTATAAAGTCCTAACATAAGGCGAAATGGCATCAAAATGAGACAACATTCGCTAGTTTATGAAGGTTTATGTCAGTTGTCATTACAAATTTATGTAGGTGCTAGGAAGCCTTGTGAATACTGGCCCTTCGTTGTCTTTTCTAACTCTCTGAAACACATGGGGAAACTGAGTGGACAGTGAAGATTTCAATTTTCAACATTATTTTTGTGTTTGTTGGTAAAAATATTAAAATTTCATTATTTGAACTGGCTGAAAAGTTCTTGTTATATATTTAGTATGTGTTTTACATTTCTTCACATTGAAACCAATGGGAAAAACAAGAGACTCAGAATGGAACCTGTTGATACCTTTTGAATTTGACATAGTTTACAATAGAATTAATTCATTCTTATGTAATTGCATGTGAATAGGCTACTATGACTAAATGACCGTAAACCAATCAAACACAAATCTGGCCTTAGGGTCCTTAAGGACCATGTTTATGCACCTTCTAGGGGTCTTTCAGACTTCCTGGGTTCCTTAAAGTATAAAGGAGAAACCTTGTTCAAAATGGTAAGAATCTACATTATTTCAATTACGTGAAAATCCTTGGTTGAATAATGATTCAACTGGGTTTTCAAAAATGAGATATTTTAGAGCCAGAATGCTTTGCTGAGAATGCCTTCATTCTAAACATACTGAGGTGGTGAATAGAACCAGATGTCTAAAAGCCTTCTTGCATAAAGTTATTATATGAGATAGCTAGAATATGTTGACTTTATAATAATATTTACAGTAGAGGAGTAAATATATATAGACTTTTTTCCAGTTTTGCCACTATTTTGCTATCATCAACATGCCATATGAACACTGGTCCACTAGAGGTCAAAAGTAAACACACTGACTATATTTGTGCTGTAGATGTGTCCATTCACCACCACCATGGTAAATGAATTAGCAGTGCACATGTTGGTGCATAAGGTAAATGCAGTTTCACCTGGTTCATAAACAAATACATTATGTTCTTATGTAACTGCATGCAGATAGGCAGGTGTAAGAAAGTGACAGCAGGCTTGTAGGCAAACCAGTCCACAGGGACCCCTACACAGTCCATGCTTTTTGCACCTTCTAGTGGTCCGGGGTCCCCAAAGGCCAATTTGAAAAGCACTCTTCAAAAATGTAAAAGGCTAAACTAGTTCAAATAGGTCTATAGGCAATACAAAACATGCTCATGAAGTGCTTTGCACAAAATCTCTCTCACATGAAAAGATCTCACCAGTTATATTCAGTTATATTCTCTTTCAAAATGAGCCAGTTAAGGGCGCTGTCACTTTTATGCAAATAAGCTGTTGTCAAAAACAGTGTAAAAGTGACACTCTGTGTACATGTTTTCAAAGTGTAGTTAATTTCTACATGAATAAAATGCATATATTTCAACATGAATATGGAACATGCATGCAGCTACTATGTGCAGTACATTTAAAAATTTAAAACACAAAGTGGGTGTTTTCAATAAAGTGGTACTTGTTTGAAAATTACAAGGTGGGTGTTTCTAATAAAGTGGCACTTTAATGAAAGTGCAAGGTGGGTGTTTCTAGTAAAGTGGCCCTTTAATGAAAGTACAATGTGGTGTTTTTTTAATAAAGTGGCCAGTATATGACAGCACAAGTTCGGATTTGTTTGTAACAAGGTGGCCAGTTTATTACTAAAAAAGCAGCTGGATGAACTAATACAAACAAATAACAGTTCTAATATCAGTACAGTATCCCTGTAGCACACATTATAGATGAGCTGGACTGGCCTTCTTTTTTTGAGACCAGTTAAACAGTCCAGGACTGACAGGCACAGTGTGCGTATGTGTGTGTGTGTGTGTGTGTCTGGGTGGTGTACTACAAGGTAGTCTGGGGAAGCAGATGGTGAAGAATTCTGAAGGATTCTTCTGAGGAGTTGAGTCTTTCCGGCTCATGTAGCATCCTAATTATCAAACTAAGTAGGGGGAAAGGCATGGGAAATTTTCATTAAGGTCTGAAGCTGGAAGCTGAGAAGAAAAATATTGTCTGGGAATGGAGAGTGAAGCATGCTCTCCAGCCTTCACCGCACACAGACGATATTAAAGCCAGGGGGGATGGGGTCCGATTATGAACTCTGATATTTTCCTCTTCATTGCCAAACTGAACTTCTCTTAAGGTAATATCTTATAAACAAGGCACTTTATGAGCAGAATATTTGTTTGCGGCAACATGAGGCAGACACTCCATGCTTATGACAGCCGGTGGTTTGAGAGCGAGTCCCGTCTGTAAGAAACCTTCGAGAAAATGTCGCTATATTAAAGCACGAAAGAAAACAACAGCTTTTGTTTGAGTGAAAGAATAACTTGAGACATGCTGTCTGTGGTGCTTTGAGCAGTTTTGAAAAATAGATTAAAAGTAGCCTTTGGTTCACTTTTATTTTTCTGCAGATACCCAGGCAAAATGGTGAAAGTGAAGAACACCATTACCTAGGTAGAAACAGAAACACTGTACTGATGTTATTTGGGCACGCCAGTTCTTCCAATTGCATTTTGATTTCTTTACGGTTCAATGAGAAAGTAATATACAGAACCCCGGACACTTATATACACCGGCCACCTTATTGTCTTAAACCCTAACTTGTATTTTCATACCCAGACCATTTTATTAAAAACACCCATCTTATACTTCCAAACAAGTGTCATTTGATTAAAAACAACCACCTTGTATTTGCACTAACTGGCCACTTTATTCGAAACATCCAGCTTGTTCTTTCAAACAGGGGCCACTTTATTAGAAACCTCAACCTCGTACTTCCAGGGTAGTGTGTGTCTTGTGTTACCATGAATCTATCAGGCACAGTAGTGTTGTTGGGAGTTTTGTGGCAGTGCTACCACAAGAGTGCTCTGCCACCCACTCAAAAAAATCCACCCGGGAGCAGCTCTGTGATGTGTGACGAGAGAGTGACCACTGAACAGCTTTGAGGAATTACACATGGCAACAGATGGGTTTCAGTAATGTAGAGCTGGAGGGTAGATGTTTCCAATAAAACGGCCAGGAACGGTACGGCATTCAGAGAAATATTTTATTTTTACCAAAGACTGCGGAAATCATCCTGATCAATGATTCTGCTGTTTGGTTCACTGAATCGACCTTTTATCACCATGGCAACCAGCTTCTCTCCGTAGTACATTATTAATTAGAGAAGAGGAACCGTATTATTGGTCTGCAGTGGAGTAAGTGCGATCCAGAACAGAATTTATCTCTTCAGCAGGAGGTCATTCGTACCACTGAAACACCTCCATCCTCCGGGCTGGACTCTGAATTGCGGCAGCTTTATCACGCCATAACAAAAGGATGGAGAGCACTTGGAAAATCCTGGATATTCGATTACAAAGGAGAGCAATAATTTCAGCTTTGTATACGGACCGGCTAACACGTTCTGTTCCACCATTTTAAAGCTCCTGACACATCGCATCTCGCTCTGGCTGGATGCTTAGAGGCGATGCCATCTGCAAATTTATTTAGGCCGAAGAATTTTGGGTCCAGCTCGCAATGTGGCACAATTACACAACTCCATTTCCTTCTGTACTCTGAAGCTCAGGCCAAAACACTTCCAAAGTCAGCATTCAGACTATGCCTCAATAATATCACCTTTAAAAAGTTCCGTTTAGTATAAGCAGGCTTGAATAAGAAATGATCAACTCCTAACTTTTGTAATGACTTCTAATTAATAATGTTATATTTTGTATCTTCATGTAAAAGTAACTTCAACTTGATTGTCATATAATATGCAGCCTGTTGGGCATTTTACTGTAAACATCGACATTTCTGATTTTTACAGTATTATTGGGTAATTTATCCACATTAGAATGGTCAGTCACTGACTCTGGGCAGAACCTCAAATGTCAAATGTGGATACACACTATATGGATATAATCCCACAGAAAATCCAAAATCATGTGGAAAGCCTTCCAAGAAGAGAGGAAGCGGTTATAAATGCATAGTAGGGACCTACTCTATAAAGCATATGTAAATTATTGTGGTGTCACTAAAGTCCTCACTTAAGTGTAATAGTTATGCCTCCCACTACTTTTGTCCACATAGCGTATCTATGTCTGACTTTATTTTAAAATGGAGAGGTATTAATAAATAAATGCAGCAACACTAAAACATTAATGAATAAAACCTGTAGTCATATGCTATGGCTAAGTGTAATGTTTTGCATGATTGCCAATGCTTGCTAGCTTGCTAACGTAGATCCAAAAACCAAATAATTGTGTATAATAGGGGAATTTATTGAAATAGTTAGTAGTTTTAAACTGATTAAAATATCCCAATAGAAGGCAGAGTATGCAATAACTGCCTGAAGGTCCTTGGAATTGGCATAGGAAGTGGCAGCTGAAATGTATTCATTTTGAATGAGAGCCAGCAACACTCAACAGCAAGCGGTGGAGCGATTGTTGGCGCAGGGTAGTGAACAACCTAAGTGATGGTATGAAATGGAGCTCTGCTCAGCTTTTTGTGAATGAACTGTAACACTTGTCATCAATAAATAATGTGAAACTAATTTTGACCTCAGCAGACATTAAAAGTTATCTGTTTAGGTTTAAGCAATGGAAGAGTCAACTTTAATGCTAAAGCTAACACTGGAGTTAACCAGAGCAATGTTTGATTCAGAGGTGAACTTCAACTGACTGGGGAAGAAAGTTTTAGTGATTTAGCATATAGCTGGGAGGTGTCAGTCATCATTTTGCTTTTCTCAACAAGAAACCTGGACACCAGGCTGATTTTCCACAATTAATTTTCAACTTTGGTTAATTAAAACTTTTACAAAGTATTTACTTGAGACACTCCTACATGCCATACGGTATCAATTTCTAAGGGTCCTAAGTTTCTTGTACATGCTATCATTTGAGATAGAACATAATGTGTTTTTAACACTATAAATATTTTTGGGAGATTGCCCATAGTTTTTTGGGTATATTTGCCACCACATACTATCAAGAGTAGTTTTAAAGACAATGTGCTTATGAGCCAAAAGAATTGTGATGGTGGTTCATTGTGGATTAAAGAGACAGAGTGCAATGTCTCATCAGAGGAAAGCCACTCCTCAAATGGGGGAAAACATTATATGTGTAATGGCAGTGAATGAGATCCTTAGAATCCGAGCAACATGAATCCGTGCTGTAAGGACAACAAATAGTAAACCGCCTTCATGTTGCAAAACAACACCTCATGTGGAAGACCCCCTGGTTTATATTGATGCTTGAGGTGTCAGACGTCATGCTGAGCTTTGTTTGGTGTCCTTATGTCATGTAGAATGAAACTGTACTTATAAAAACTATATTAAGAATAACCGCTACTGTGGTTTTAAAATGGTGTCACACACAAATGCCCAAAAAGAACAAAAATGCACACATTTCTTTTATTTTCAATCTTGGATAAATTACCCATTTTTTTACATTTCAATTTTTTTTACAATGAAAGTTTTTGGTGTAGTATATTCCATTCTAATGTTTTAGAATATAGAAAATTGATGCATAAAAGCTCTGAAAGTGCTTATTATCCTCTGAAGGATATTCCCTTATTTCATAGGCTTTTAATCTTTGTCTAACAAACACACTACCTGTTAGATCACCATTTACTGTGCATTCTAGTAGGCTTTATAAGAGCATTTTTTAAATATTACGCACAGTAGTTTTTTTATGTGTAACACTATTTGCAAAATCAAACTGGATATTGAGAGCAAATCCAAGCCACTATCTGTTTTACTAATTATCTATTTCAGTAGTCATTATATTCAGGTGTTTTTATACCCATCTCTTTTACTAACCACAGCATTTTGTATATACAAGCATAGTATATATAGTACTAAGCATTTTCTGAAGTTTTGGAGAGTTTAATTAAAATTGTATATTTTATATTATTTTGTCTTTGTGTCTGAGTCATAGCATGAGCAATTTCCTCAATAATGTTCTCTGATTTTTATTCTGATTCTTGAGGACAGACACTTGAGGCTTACAAGACATTAAATTAATGTAGTTTATACCCCACAGTTTTACTGATTGCAGCTTATACAGAGTTGGCTCTTTTCTGTCCATTTTCTGTATCTGGGCCCTCAGGTTTAGACTCTTTTTCCAAGCTCCTGAGAGGAACCTTAGCTCAGCCGATTTCACTGCGCTGTAATATTTTGATTATTAATGATGCTACCGACTCCCTAAAAGTTTGAAACCACTAGCGAGGTTGCAGTTGAAGGTTTGATAGCCTAATACGAAAAGCCTGTATTGTGTAAAGTAGCAAATTCGACAACAATGAACTGGCAGTGGCCAACAGCAGCTGTTTCCAGTTCAGCGAGGGTGCAGTCGACTGCTTTATTCAAATGGGAATAAGAACTAGAGATGGTCAGCACTGTGCCAAGACTTGGCTTTGCCCGTGCCAACCTCAACTAGCACAACTTCACGCCTTCCTGCCCTTTTTATTTGAACACCAGAGCACCATCTGAAGTTAAGTTTTTCACAAAAATGTGTGGAAACACTAAACTAAAATAAAAATGAAACAAAGCACCCTAAATGAGTTTGGTACGCCATGGAGTTATGGAGACCTTTTTTTTCCCAGAGTGTGATATTATTCTGAATGCAGAGTGAAAAAAGCAGACGAGGCTGTGCTGATTAGAGTTCTTTATCACTTCGGGGATCAAAACAGCTGCTTCAATTTTCACTCTCACCCAGACAACAGTGCTGTAAACATTGTGCTCCTCCATGTTCCTCAGAGCAGTGTTTTTCTCAGCGGGCTCACCCGGCTTATTTCAAACCCCATCTCGAAATGAAGATCCTTTAAGAACCAACAAAGCAGGGAACAATATAATAAAATTAGATGCTCTTTCTCTTACCCTCTCTTTTTGGACCTTGGGGTGCCATCTAAGGCGCATTTGATATGAAATCGATGCTTACGTTGCTCTAAAACGACACACAAACATGTCGATTTGCGGCACCTGGTGTACAAGTCCAGACAGGGCTTATTATCATTAGTCAGAACTATTACTAAAATGAAAACAAGGCAAAATGTTCCTTTGACTGGGATAAAATACACATAAACACACACACATACAAGCGAACCCTACAATGTCCACTGTAGATTTCATATTTTCGCTGCAAAAAAAGTGAATTTGGAAAGTCATCTAACTCTGGTCTACCTCTTTAAGGGTCCCATAATATGAAAAAGGAAATAGAGCTGAAAGAGTTTCATGTAGTGTGTAAAAGCTGATAAAGTACCAAAGCATACCACTTACTATAATGTCCATATAGACCTCGCTATGTAAAGACCTTGCTATGTCCTTGGGTTTGTGAAAGGTGCTATATAAATGTAACTTATTATTATTATTTATTATTATTATCTGGAAACTAACAGTGAGTTTTGAAACTAATATATCCATGTTTTATTCAGCCTACAGCTGCGTTGCCTTGCCTTCAAGGAGTGTTTCTGCCCAGACCGTTTTTGCTGCTACACAGGTCAGCCAATAAGAATATAGATCATTTGCATATTATGGATCTTGAGGGAACAGTAATGCCAAAAGCTTTCATGGGGATAATGGATGTTGTAAATATTAAAGGGTCATTTAAATGTAATTATGGTTTATTCATGGATAACAATACCAGCATCATGCAATGGCCAAACAAGTAGTTACCAAATAGTATTTAGTACTCTAGTTTCTAATTACTTATCCTCAAATTGTAACTCATTACTGCCTTTATAACCACTCTGCTCTTTATTTTATAAAACTGGAAACTGAAATGTGTAAAAATCACAATAAATGTCTTTCAAAATCCAATGTGACTCTGAACAAAATGGTCAGTTAAGTTTCATTGAAATAAATGGCAAATGTTTTATGACCTCCCAAATGCAGGAGCTTCAAAAATCCATTCATAAAAGTTTCATGGGTAAAATAATAAATATAAAGCTTTATCTTAAAGCTTACAGAGCTGTTTTGGAATGAAAATCTTGTCACGCTTGTTTAGGTGAGGTCGAGACTCAGTTGGGGCTGGAGTATGGATCCATGAGTCAATCAGAAAACAAAAATGATTTTGAAATCACTTATCTCGGCTCAGTGGAAAACATCCCAAGGCCTGCCTTGTTTGCAGAGTTTTTAAATGATGCCAAGAGGAGAGAAAATCTCTAATAAAAAATAGACCAGCCTTGGATTAATCATACATGTTTATTCATGCTAATATTCTTGGAAAATGTCAACAACATTGCATGTTCCATATATATGCATTGTACAGCTATTTTTTACTGCCTTAAGAAGCATGCCTGAGCTTTTACTGGATTCCAGGACCCAAAAAAAGGAGCCAAAAACTAACAGGAGGGCTTTTGCAAAGGGAATGCTAATCACGTTTATGTGTGGAGCAGATTTTTGTATCAAGAAAGTCAGAAGTTAAATCATTCTCAATCTAAGAATTTGTAATTCAGTTTGCATATGAAAGATCCCAGCTCCCCCACATTAGTTTAGCTAGCTAGTTACCATGTTATCCAGCTTGCTCTATGTTAGAAGTGCTTCTAAATAAGACTATTCATTATCCAGCCTTTTGCTACTAGGTATAACTTGACTCATTTTAACATCAGTATGAGATTCTGATTTTCTAACACTTCTAACAGCTCCTGAGAAAGAGCCTTCCTCTAATCTCTGATCCCTATTTAAGATCTTAGAGTGCTCTTTTCTTTCTCTCATGGCTCTGATCTCTATTTGTCTCAAACCATCAGATCTTCAGACAAACCATAAAATCCAAACGAAAATTGGTCGACTTATAAATGAGTCTGAAATGTGTCTTAATGATCAAATTCAGGCTTCTACCAAAGTCGGAGTGTGTGTGATCAATAAGATTGTTTCAGAATCTTTTTTTTTCTTTATTTCTCCTTGTGGTGTGTGGGGGTATGTGGGTGGTGTGTGGGGGTGTGTGGGTGGGGTGTGGGGGTGTGTTGGTGGTGTGTGGTGGGTGGGGGGTTTAGGAGTAACAATCATCTACAAATTAGATGATTCTTTTCTGATGAGACAAACAAAAGATGGCAAAAATGTTCCACTGGGCAACTACAAATGGGTTGATATTTATGACCTCATTGCAAGTTCATGTGATACTGATTGAAACAGAACAATGGGGGTAATGATAATACTACTATTATTAATACTACTATATAGACTAGCATTTGGACTTTAGCTTATATTAGTTATCTAGATGACAATGTTGATTTGCTCGGCACAATGACTGGTCAGAAAGTGTGGGGAGTGAATTGCACATCAGAAACACCATTACACCATTACAGATATACTTGAAAATCAAAGTGTGCTGTAACACAGCATCACAGTATCGTTCAGGTTCCTGTACAACATTAGAAAAGTGTTGTTAGTATGTGACTGCATTTGTTAACATATGTAGAAAACAAAACAAAGCTAAGAACTTAACCTCTGAGCATGATTTTTTTCAATTTTAATGCCACAAAATGAGTAGAGCTATAAATTCCAGCACACATTATATATATATGGTGCAGGCTTGGAAATTAGGCAAGGCATGTTCCGGAAGTGTGTGTCAGCAGAATCTGTGTGAGATGTAGAGCTCCTCTGTGTCTGCCTGGAGGAGAAGTGGAGGAGAGGAGCAGGTAGGTCCTGAGAGGTGGACTCCACTCAGCAGTGTGCCGAGAAAGAAAGGTCAGTCCGGCTTGTGCAATAAATAAAACAACACCGGGTCCAGTCGAGCAGCTCCAGGCTGGACGCCAACTCCAGCATAGAAGCACAATTCCCAAAGTGCTCTCCAGCCTTCCTCACAGCACTGCCTTGCACAAAAGCTCCACAGTGCCCTGTCCGGCTCCTGCAAGCCACTGCTTCATTAGCTATTGCTGGAAAAATACTTGGGGGCATTTTTTCCTCTGGTCATCTCTCAGTGCACACTATTATACAAAACTGAGAGCGCTCGTGAACAAATGATCTGCACTGGATTGAACACATCTGGGCCAGTGCACAATAAAGCATGTAGCAAGGCACCATAGGTCATACTGCTGCACCATATGGTCAAGGTGCATTGGCGTTAGGGGAAACTCTCGGATTCGAATGCCCTTTGGCTCCTCCACTTGCTTATTAATACTTATCACCCGTTAATGCCTCTAAATAATGCAGCCACAGTATGGCGATAAGGCAATCGCCCCAGGTCACAGGACTGAAGGCAGGTTTAACCAACAGGCCAAATCCCCCTGCTGGGAAATAGTGGCCGTGATTTAATGTTCACGGATTTTATGGAGGAATTTATGACACAAACGCAAACATACACACACACATATGGCAGCGAGGTTACACAAAGCTCTGCAGGCACTTCAGGCTTGATAGCAGCTCTGTGCCTGTGCGTAGCTGTATAGGAGCTAAAGGAAACTATATTTTGCTACAGTTAAAGACGATGAAAACAACCAAATTCCCTCCAAAGCATCTAACCAAAGACAAAAGCAAAATCCTTAAAGCCTTGTTAGGGAAGGGCTGCAACATTTTAAAGTTTTTACAGCTTGAACAACAAAGACCTTTTAATCACAGGAGGAACAACCACATAGATCAGCAATACAAGCTCTCTGATACCAAAAACACAGAGCTGGTATGAAAAGCAATTCCGAAAATTGGTAAAATTATTACAAAACATTTGATAATTATGAATAAATATAGATTTTTCAGTATTTAAATCTATATGTTCTTTACAGGCTGAAGATATATATGTAACAAGCCAAAACAACAGGCTTTCTTAAAAATATGTGCCTTTACATTAACAGTGTTTTTGCATTTATATCAGAGCTCATGTTGCTTGAGATTTGCTGTTAAATTGGATGCTCAGAGCTCCAAGGTGACGTAGAGTATCCAACATCTCCACACACAGCCTTTTGGAGCAGTGTTGGGAAAATAGTAACTGCTACTCGCATTCTCTTAAAAACAAAAAAAACATCAAAACTTAAAAATCACCTCCGCTATTTTAATTGGTGAGGGTTTGTGGAGGTCATAAATAACCTGATAAAAAACAGTTTTTATGTTTAGACTGCCATAGTCCCTCACAGGAGTATTTCCTGTGCGTTTAAAGCTTTAAACCATGTGCTGGATTGACTTTATTTATATGTAGCATGTACATATATATATATTTAGACTTTATATATATCAAACGTCATTTGTGAATAGCATATCATTGTTGTCTTGAAGTATAACATGTAAAAGAAATGGTTAAAGCAGTGTTTGCCCACACTGGAGGCACTCTGCCCTGCACATTTGATTGTTTTCACTGCTCCTCACACGCCTGATTCAACTAATCAGCTCATTAACAACCCCTCACTGAGCTGTTGTGGGTGTATTAAAGCAGGGAAAGCACTTAAATGTGCAGGGTAGTGGGCCTCCAGGACAAGGGTTGGGAAATATTGCATTAATGAGTCTGTGTTGGAGTGAAAAACGGGATATTCTGGCTAGCAGAAGTGCTTGAGTGAGTCCACATGTCATTAAATGCAGATCCCACTACAGAAGTTCTTCAAAGGAAGCACATGTCCATGCTTGATTTCCTCCACTGATGAGCATGGACATTCCAAGCTCCTTTGGACGACGATACATGCATGTGGGTGCTGGCATGCTGGTGTAGGAGGATAGACAAATTGCATTATGCCCCTATACGGTCAGTATGTTAGTATAAATGTGTGTGTGTGTGTGTGTGTGTGTGTGACATCTTGTACATGTTTTCAGGGGGTGGCTGGCAGGAGTCGGCATGAGCAGCTGTTGTCGGGATAATAAGTGCGCCCCTCCTCTCGTTGCTAATTAACACTGTTTAATTAAAGCCAACCAATTCCTGTGGTTCTTTAGGGGTGCTACATATGAAGTGGGTGGATGAGAACATGCCGGGTCTGAAGGACCAGAATCCCACAGCTCAGTGCGATGTAAGTGTTAAACGCATGATATCCATAACAGAGAGCGTTCAAAGGGGTGCTCACACTTTATGGAGGTCAGCATCTTAAGATGAAACTCGCTCCTGATTAGTTATGGAGATGGGTGTTCTCCATTTTGCCTTTGAAGGCTGAGGCAGTCGCTCTTCAACTGCCCCAGGGGTGGCGAAGACTTCAGAAACCTCTCTATCTGTTTCTGTCCTATGAAACTACCGTCCATTCAGAGATAACCAGCACATGCATTAGCAGTTATAAGCACTAAACACTTTTAAAGCCATATTTCTGTCGGTAATGCTAAAAACTAGCAGTATTTGATCTGATTCTAATCGTTTCGATTATATCATGCTACCCTGTGATCCATTCACTGAAAGCACTCTTAGCTGGTATGGTTGAGATATTTCTTTAAAATATTAGTTTAAAGGACATCTCAAACACATTTTGCCACTCAGCTCAAATGTGGCCATGCTTAGTTTCTGAAGTTTGCTTGAAATTAATCAAAGTAATACCACCCATCCATTGAAACATATTTATGTACATATAAGTTTTTTATGCACTTGCCAAATTTAAGCTGTTGAGAAAAATTGATCCCTAAACCTAATCTAGGGTTGTTTTTGGCAGCCTGTCTTGATTTTAGCTTTAATCTAGTCTTTGCATCAAGTTGTCATTTGAGTTTTAGTCAGGTCCATACTCTTTTTAGGCCATTCAAGTTTTAATTGACTAAAAGTCTTAGCATTTTTTGTAATTGTAGTCAGTTATCCACAACTATTTTATCTAGTTTTAATCAATGAAATCTGTTGACATTTTAGTCTAGTTTTAGTCAGTGAAATTTGTATTTTTGTCTCTTTTTAAAAATAATGAATTTCTATTTAACCTAGTGAATTTAGCATAAATATCTAGTAGAATAGACAAAATCTAAATTTTCTTTTAGTCAAACATATTTCACAATTCAAACAAGGTTTTATTATTATATTATTTTTATATTATTGTTACCTTATAGATTTAAGAATATTGTACATCCATTCCACGGAATGAAGATTTATTTTGCCACCAAACTTGTAAGAACTTAGAAGTGCACACATACATTTAAATAAAACATATAAATGAAATAACATCACGTCACTAAAAAGCAAATAAAATGAAAATGTGTGTCTCTATTGCCATAAAACCCACATGTTTAAATCTGGTAAAAGTCTTCACCTTCAGTGGGTTTACATGAACTTACCTGAATATTTTTTGATTCCTGAGCAAATATGGTCTACACAACCAAATCCGAACAATTTAGGATCAGCAGTTTTGCAGGGATATTAGAAAGGCTGCTTATCAAAAAGCTGTGTGTGTGTGTGTGTGTGTTATTTCTCTCTCCCTGGCACTTTAATGGCCCTGCGTCTCAATAATAGATAGATTTCATTCGCAGTCAGTGCCTCTCAATGCACAACAGTACTGGGACGTCAAGCGTTCCAATTGTTTTTTTCTCGCCTCCCTATCATACAGGTAATAAAGTCAATTCTTGTTTTAGTCAATGAAAATGCAGAGTCATTTTAGCCTATTTTACATTTATTTAAAGATGTTTAGTCTCGTTCTTATTCGTCAACACTGCTACATTATAGATTTTGTTATAGGCATAGTCACATGACCTGGATTTACATTGTCTCGTCTCGTTTTTGTCACATGATAAATGTACATTGACAACGATATTGAATCGTAATTTTTGCTGACGAAAGCAACACTACTCTAACCTTCGGTAAGACCCAGCCTCCAAACAGTCTAACGTTCTTTCTCTTGTAATACTGAAATCTACATGCAGTTTGCACAATGCTAATAGGGGCAAGGGGGGAAATTCTGTTGTATTTGTTTGCAAACAGCGCCTTTTATCATAAGCTTTTATTTTGAGGCCATTAAAAATGTAGGATGATGCACGATGCACTGTTAGAACAAGGCCTGATCTTATCAGTGATCACAGTTCCTAACTAGAAGAGGATAGAGACGGTGTATTTAGCCTTCATAGTGAATGCGCAGGGAATGTTAGTGTGATATGCAGCGACTGTAGCTAGCAGAACTGCTGTATTTTAAACAGCTGGCTGTGCTCCAAATCCGTGAGCCTGGCTGATATAGGGCTGGCCTATCTGCTGTGACAACACCTTATTAAAATCCAGTGAGTTTGTCCTCCCTCCCTGCCAACTCCAACCCCACCCCACCCGCCCCAACACCGCCTCGCTATCCCCCTTCTGTTCCGCCACTATTTCACCCTCCCTGGCACCACGGACCTGGAGTCATTCCACCGAACGGAGCATAAATCCACCGAATGGAGCATAAAAGCTCCCCGGGCAAGGTCTTCATCAGAGCCTTATTCTTCACCACTTTACATGAAGTCAGCAGAGTGGCCGCATAATTACTCCAAGTCTCTAGTGTCGAGCTCTCTGCGTAACCCGCAGTGGCAGGATGTGGCATTATAACTAACAGGTGTGCTGGAAAGGGGGGAGATATTCGAGGGACACTGCCTCCAGACAAAAACTGTGACTCCAAACTGCACTTTTGTGCTGTTTGCATGAACTAAAAATCTGTTTTATTGCTTCTGTAATTCTGTCAGAACCAATTCAGTGCATCATGAACTCTCTTATTTCACAAGGAATCTATTGGTTTGAAATCTTTTGCTGATAGATACATTTTCAAAGATGCGTTGAATACTCTTAATGGAGGAAACACTAACAAAATGCAACTAAACAAAGCTCTTTTTTGTTTATTTTGGCCAAAAAATGAACACATCCTTTCCTGAATATAATACTTTTCAGTGACACCCTTTCAAAATTAGTCCTTATACCTATAAATGCTTTAAACAGCATTTGGTTTGTCATCTATCTTGAACAGAAGAGACACTTTTGTGCTGTTTGCATGGGCTAAAAACTTGCAGTATGTTTTAAAATGTGTTCTGAATACTACAATATTACTGATGGAAAAATTAGCAAAATACAACGAAAGGTTTTATCCTTTATTTTGGCCCAAAATGTGACTGCATACTATATTGAACATAATTTTACCAGTACAAAATGGTCCATGCACCTTTAAACAGCATTTAATTTGTCATTCTCATTAACCTAACCTGTACACTGACTACAGGTGCATCAGGAACTGTGCTTACACTGCAGCAAAGCATGTCGGAGAACCAGAGCACTGGAACAAATCTCTGTGGTGGTGTGGTGTTTGTCCTATTAACAACAACACTTAAAGTAACCAACATTTATTTGTCAGCATTGCTCCTACAACAGTCTGCAAGATCAGGCCCTTGTTGGCTGTGTGCAACATTGAAGGTGCATTTTTTCTTATTCTGCGTCTAGACAAGAACAAATCATTTGTATAACCCTGGACACCTGATTAAAAGTTTTACATTTTAAGTGATTGAAATGTTTTCGTTTGACACTGCTTGAATTACGATCACCAAAATGACGGTTTATAAATAGTAGTAGATGGTAATATTGTAGCAGAAGTAGTAATGGAAAAACAGTAATAGTAGTAATATGGACATAAGTAGTGCTTATTGCATATAATAATATGTTATTGCACATAATTAAATGATACAATACCACATAAGACAACTGTACAATATTGCTAACGGTAAGAGTATTGCACATAATCAAATCGATCCTTGAAATTCACAGAGGTTACATTTCAATAAGACCTGCAAATTGTGAAAAATCACAAATTTGTGATGTGGTAAAAAAAAAAGACCAATAAATGCCTATTTGTATACCCGAATATGCTCCCAAAACACTTTATTTTAATTGTAAACTCAAGGATAAATGGCTGCACCAAAAAATGTATACAGTTTTATTCTAAATGGACAGCTGATTTTATGTTCATATTTATTAGGGATGAGCGGATAAAGCACTTTTGACGAGTACGAGTATCATACGAGTAATATGAGTCAATATCTGTGCTCGGATTGAAAAACAATTCTCATTGGGCAGCTGACTGTGTCTATGTGCAGTGGCGTCTGTCAGCGCACGCGTGTAGCGCTTAAAGTAGTCCGTGTAGAACACACGTAGTGTTAGTTTCATTTTTCGAGCCAGTGCATGTCGAGATTAAAAATATATATACATTTAAATAATTGGCTGTTCAGAGCAGGGGGGCCATAAGGGGGGACAGGAGCAATTCTAGGGGAG
>JBBKCR010000034.1:773336-788039 GCA_037577295.1 Ladigesia roloffi | reverse complement strand
ATAATGCTGTACTCGCTCATCCCTAATATATATATATATATATATATACTTTTTTTACATATTCATTCATTGTTCATTATTCACTACTAATGTTTTTATGTTTTTATTCTTTCTCATTAGATCCAGGGTAAGTAATTAGATTTTTGTATTGCACTTTGAACAACACTTCTGTTTAATTATGCTATACTAACAATTGTGACTTGACTTCAGGCCTGACTTGTCTGTAGGGGCAAGAAAGGCAATCATCTAGAGTGGCACTTGAAGAAGAGCAGTCAAATATGCCAAATTACCTTCACCTAGGAAGACTGCAGATTTGACAATACTCCCTGTGAGAGTCGTGTCTGAGGAATGTGTCAGCCATTGCTTAGGCAGCCCAAAAACCTAGCTTCACTAAAACACTCTAAACATTGATCTGCCAATCACAGCTTAACAATAACAAGGAACACATACGATATATGGCTAAGTATGCTACATGACTTGCTGGCTTTTAAAAGAGGAAAGTAAAGAATTAAACCAAAAATACCCCTTTAGAACTTTGCACAATGGGAAAAATAGAAAAAAAAATATTTTCAGCTTGAGATATCGGAGGTGTGGCATAAGAGTGTGTGAAGACAGTCAGATGTGTGTGTCTCATGCTCATTGAGAGTTGGCAGCCCTGTAGTATTACATTATGCCTGGTAGGATTTTGAAGAAACAAAGAAACAACTGTTGGACACCGGTATGCAGGTCTTTTTTGGATTTTTCTCCATGAACAATAAAACACGATTTGTGGAGAAATGTCATCTGGTTCTGTCTTCATACACAACATCACACACGCCATCAGACATCTACACACCTTCATACACACACCTTCACACATCTACACACCTTTACACTAGTGTTGCAGAACTCGGGAACGGTCTCGAGACCATTTCCTGCTTTCACTGTCTCGTCTCGGACTTGACCCTTCAAAGATTCGGTCTTGACTCGGTCTAAGTAGAAGGAGGAGGACTCGTAATTTCAGAACGAGTCCTCGAGACCAGTTTATTTTTTATCTGTTCATGTTAACAAAAAACTCCAACAAATATCAGAATCAGAATCAGAATCAGAAAACTTTATTTATCCCGAAGGAAATTGTTTTTTAATATCCATCATTACAAATAAATTCAAACACTAAAAAAAAAAATTAAATAAATAAAAAAAATAAAATGTAAAAAGAATGGAATGTTGACTGGCATTATTTGAAAATTACTCTGTGCATGTTTGTGTAATCGGTGTACCTCTGTGTTTGGCATAATGAGATTGTAGTTGTGATCATTATTTACTCAAGAAGAAATAAAGTTTTAAAGGTTATTGAATATCATCTTCTACTGTTTTCTCAATATTATTACAGAATTATATTGTGAAGTAGCCTACTAATCTACACATATCACTAGCAAATTTGAATTTGCTATACAGGCCCGATTCAAATCATATTAATGATAGTAAAAAGTCACATGAAGAGGTTCAGTAGACCTCCCTCCCTTAATAATGTACCGGACGGCTCCTGTATACAATTTTAGTCTAGCTTAGTTTTTAGGCCTAACTGTTCATTATGAACTGGGGGGATATTAAATCATGGCTATGGAAACTGACTTGTTTTTATGGTCTTGGTCTTGACTTGATCTTGATTCCTGAAAGACTCGGTCTCCACTCTGTCTTGCTTCCTCAAAAACTCGGTCTTGACTTGGTCTCGACTGCATTTGAAAACCAATGGTCTCAATCTCGACTTTGTCTTGACCCTTCAAAGACTTAGTCTTGAATCAGCATAGGTGGTCTCGTCCCCTTCACACACACCATCACATTTCTACACACCTTCATACACACCATTATACATCTACACAGCTTCATTAACACCATTACACATCTACACACCTTCATGCATACCATGGTACTCCTGATCGCTTACCAGGGGGTCAGTGAAAATTCCTGTTGTAGATGGATTCAGAAATAATTAAATCAGTGCTCGTATTCTGAACAAACTCACTTAATTGATAACGTTGTTGAATGTTGCAGTAATTGTGTTATTTGAAGGGGGTGATTTTGATATGATCAGTTCCAGATTGAAATGTTTGAAGCAGAAGCACTGCTTTTTAAGAGGAAGCAAGTCTCTTTTAATGGAGACCAGTTAGAATGTAGAGTGAGACTGAGGGCCAAGATCAAGACTAACCTGAATCCAAATGTCAAGGAGCCCAAGATAAGTTTGAGACTACAGGAAACATGTCAAGACCAGAGTTGTGTGTACTAAAGATCTGGATACAGATTAAAATCACAAAGGTAGATCCTCAGTGATAGAAGCCACAGTTATAGCCAGTATTTATCCATAATATTCAATTAATCGTTACATGCAGGTTGAAAGAACAGACTTGGCAAACCCATGCTAACTGTGCTAGCCACCAATCTTACATTTCCTGCACAAAGTTGCTTTCACTTACTAGTATGATCAAAATACTGTTTCTCATAGCCCAGAGTGAATGTGCCCAATAGATCAAGGTTGTTCTACACTGAAGGTTCTGACACACATATTGTATCAAAGGCTTGATGGCTTGTTAAAGGACAAGCTTGATAAAAAACGTCCTTACTGATAGCAGACACTCCAGGTTTAATAAGGGGTATCAACTTGAGGTGAACTCCTCGCTGTCTTTTACAATGGTCTAACGATCACTTATGTTCTCCTGTCGACTCCCATGTACGTCATGACCCCTGATGAATCCTTTTGTCCTTAAGTGCTTTTTCTGAATTTTTATTGTGAATATGTAGTTCTAAACTGTAACTGTTGAATATTAATAGAACTGACTTGATAATTTTGTTAGGCAGACATGGAGACTGACATTTTTTAATCCCTGTTGCCAGACTTCCTTATTATCAATGGCAAAGCACAATGCATTTGAAGTGAAGACAGAGAGAGAGACATTTTGAAAATGATGTATATGCCTGGTCCATTTCAGTCATGCCTCCAACAGAGTCATTCGTTTGAGTACTAGGTGGTACACAGCCAGAAAAATAAGGATGTCTTCAGGCTTAAATCGGGTCACCCTACCAAACCTCAACTCCAAGATTAAGTTCTAGTTCAGGTTTTTACGCTTGTTTGGATGTTTTATTCACAAGAATGGAAATAATTCTAAGGCACAAGAAGGACTTTCCTGTTGGTAACCAGCAAACTTTTTAAGTGGCACTGAAGTGAGTTTTTGCCATCAAAGCAATTCACAGCTGAATCCTTTGTTAACGGCCACTGCTTGGGACTTGACTTGTGCCTATCCTATGTGTTTCTTTCCACATGTGTCTACTGGCATGAGTGTGGGAACGTATTCGCATCAACTTTAGAGCAGAGTCTGTTTCCAGTGTTTGGTTAAAGTTTCATTCGGAGTGAAGGTACTGTGTTTTGGTATCCTGAACTTGCCCGCCAAAGTGAAGGTCCTCTGGGTTCAGTTGGTTTATTAAAACTTCTATTCACTGCTAATGCTGTCTTCTGCTCGTGTTTCCACCCCTCACCCTACATGATAATAGCCTATGCTGTACCCTAATAAGGCAAGCTCATCAGGCATGAAATCAGAAAACATACCAATTGCTTTTCAAGCATTAACTTAATAAATGTTATAAAGAAATACATGGGACATATCATGTCAAAAATAGGAAATTCGAGGATAATGGAATGTGCAATTTAGTCAAATCAACAGATTCCTGAAGAAATGTTCACTATTAATTTGTTGTACATTCTCAAGAACTACTTGTTGTACAAATTCCAGAACTACTACTGGACTATTGGGCAATCTGCATATGCATTTACTTTGAAACGGGCCAAAATATGAGGTCATAACTAGCAACAAAGCTACAAAGATCTGCTATACATAGACAAAAGTATGTGGACATCCATCTTAAGTTCTAGTTTTTTCATCCAAACCCATTGCTAAAAGGTATAAAGTCACATGCCTCTGTAGTCTTCATAGATAAACATTGGCAACATTTTGGCTGGAATGGGTTGTAATGTAGAGCTCAGTGACCTCATTACATTAAAGATCCATCCTTCAAGGAGCCACCTTTGTCATGTCACAGTTTGTCAAATTTCTGCCCTGATAGATCTGCCCTGGTCAACTGTAAGTGCTGACGGTAGAAATAATAGCTCAACCCTGAAGCAGCAGACCGCGCAGACTCACACCCGCCCAGTGCTGAAATGTGTAAAAATTGCCTGTCCTCTGTTGCATCAGTCACTTTAAGAGTTCTACATTGCCCTTGGAAGCAGCATCAGCACAAAATTGTGTGCCAGGAGCTTCATGAAATGGTTTTCCATGGCCTAGCAGCTGTACACAAACATAAGATGCACTATAAGCAGTTCCATATTAAAGCCAGAGGCCATGTAATCTCATTTAGGTGATTTTCAGGCGTTCATATACTTTTTGGCACTATGGTGTATTGGGCGGTGTGGTGCATTCATTTATGCAGTTTAGGCCTTATATCTTCAAATTCACATCCTTCTGACAGGTATACCAGGAATAGACCATTTTTAAATCAGACTACAGGAAACAAGAAGTTCTCTTTATATGCAGTTCTTCGGAAATTACAAATGTATATGCTGATTTTAATATGCATGCAGAAGAAAACACAGTAATTGTGGCTACATTATATGCACACTGTCATGTGACTCTCAAGAAAAATCATTGCATATCTTCATGCAGTATATGCAGCTATTCCTGAGCTGCTGTGCACAATTACAGTCCACCCTGCAATTGCAATTAAGGTGAAGCAGGCTGTCAGACATACGCAACATGTCAGAAGCAAGATAACAGAAGCAAGGGACTGTGAAAAAAAGAGCTATAATTAGGAGACGTTTCAGAAAGCACATCTACAATGAGCTAAAATTAGGACTATGAGAGGACTACATGCCACACGGAACTTAGCTATTGCTCCCTGAGCTGGGATACAAAAGTTGGCACCACCAAACATAGATGATACAAATTTGTTTGAGCTCATTGGATATACACTGCAGTTATTGGGTGGCCAGTTCTATTTTTGATGAGGCTGCAGTTAACAAAAAAATATGGTTATTTGAAAAGACAGGAATCAGATGTGAGTTCTTCTCTCAGCATTTTAGCATGTAATATAAACAGTGTTCCTCAAAAGGAGTTTTTAATAACCTCAAAATCATCAGGAATTTTAAATGACTGCATTCTACTTCTGTACCAGGATGTATTACTACTGGCATTTAATCTGGGTCAAGAGTCTTTCTGAGTCATGAGGCTCAGATCCAAGTCAACTTGGAGGAAATTGCTTATGTTTCGCCAGACACGTAAAGAAAAGTCTATAAACTCTAATAAGACTCTTATAAACAAATGCTGCTGTATAAATGCTACAGATAAGTGTCTTACAGTTAATGGGATTGCTAGTAATATAAATAGTGGTTAGAAGTATGTTACAGAGCATAATAGAGATCAGTTTTATGTAAGTAATATTGACATCAGAAGTGATATTTCACATGGTTTATTGCATGTAATAATAATAATAATAATAATAAGATATTGCAAATAATGGCAATGTTTAAGCACCCGATAAGAAAAGTACAAATTGCACATGGTAAGACTATTGACCATAATAATAAAATAATAATGCACATAATGATAGTCCTTTAAAGCCAATAGGAGATTGCACAACAACATAGCACAGGTTATTGTGTGGGTGTGTGACAGGGGAGAAGTTATATAGTCTGATTAGTGAGTGTGTGATAGGGGGAGGAGTTATAGAGTCTGATGGGTGGGTGTGTTACAGGGGGAGAAGTTATATAGTCTGATTGGTGAGTGTGTGATAGGGGGAGGAGTTATAGAGCCTGACTGGTGGGTGTTATACAGGGGTAGGAGTTATAGAGCCTGAATGGTGGGTGTGTTACAGGGGGAGGAGTTATAGAGCCTGACTGGTGTGTGTGTTACAGCGGGAGGATTTATAGAGTCTGACTGGTGGGCGTGTTACAGGGGGAGGAGTTATAGAGTGTGATGTGTGCTTGTGTCTTGGGGGATGAGTTATAGAGTCTGATGGGTGGATGTGTGGCATGGGAGGGGTTTATAGAGTCTAAAAGTGGGTGGGTGACAGGGAGGAGTTACAGAGTCTGAGTGTATTGGGTAGGTATGATTTCTTGTGGTGTTTGGTGGAGGGAGCATTTAATGCTGATCAGATTTTTTGAAGATTGGAGTCTTTCTGAGTCACATTGCCAATTCCCATCTGCTCAATCACACAAGACTCTACTTTTGGGAAAGTGAGAGTGAGAATACTTTATTATGTATTATTATATGTGATGATAATAATTTTTACTATCCCAAAATTAAACTTCAGTGGAACATCTGGATCAAGAGATTTGTGGTGGGGTAGTGTGATGGGGTTGGGTGGGCTGGGGTGGTTCAGTTGTAGTGATGTGTCTGAGAGACGATACTTTGTAGTGAATCAGAAGAGCTTATAATAATAATAATAATAATAATAATAATAATAATAATAATGATAATGATAATGATAATGATAATAATAATAATAATAATAATAATAATAATAATAATAATAATAATAATAATAATAATAATAATAATAATAATACTAATAATAATAATAATAATAATAATAATAATAATAATAATAACAATAATAATAATAATATTAATCATAATAATAGTGTAGTGAATCAGAAGTGAATCAGAAGAGCCAAATCCCATCGAGTGAGAGATGGGTCCCTCCCCCCTTTTTTTTCACTTCTCAGCTCTCACCCTTAGTGTCTCAGCTCTTCTCACAAAATTAGGCAATTATACGGCTTCTCATAAAAAAATGCAAAAGAGTTTATCAACACACAAAGCATTAATATTTGCCAAATTTGACTAAAATATGAAGCTACAGATGATAATATACTAAGAGCCATTTGGGAGCTCTGAAAAAAGCTGAACTTCCCATCACCATTTGTAGTTGATTATGTTGTTGTTTTGGCAACTGTTGCAGCTGTTTTGTTTTGTGAAATCGAAGGGGGAGGATTTGTTGGCTGTTGGGGCCATTTTCATTGTGCCGTGGAGGCAAAGATTTTGGCGAGGCGAGCTGCCAAAGACAATCGTTACCAGCAGAAACGCTGTCTTATTATATCCAGTATTTTCCAGCATCAAACCACAGTGCTCCGTTCTTCTCTTCCTTTTGGTGATTTCAGGTTGAAATACAATAATAAGGCTTAAACAAAATGACGACTTAAACTGAAATATAATAAATTCAGTATGAACCACATTTTTTTGTGACTAGAATGTAGGATTTACTATGTGTGTGTGTATACTGTACATATATATATATATGCATCTGAATACATGCACATACATATTTTTTGGGTGATGTAATTCTGCATAACACCACTTCCAGGGTTCCATGATTATTCTAAATTGTTGAAAAACAAGATAGAAATCCCTGTTCTCTGAGTGGGTGGTTCCAAACTCTTTTACCTGAGCAGAAATAAAAGTATTATTATATAAAATTATTCAGGAAAGCAGAAATAAACCCCTGGAGGACATTGTGAGCAAGCGGTTCAAGGAAAGAAAACACAGGCTCATTTCTGAAAAACAAGAGACCCTCCCAGTGAGTTCATGAACAAGGCCTGAGCGAATCTGCACCACACACTCACTACTCAGCACAGACCTGCAGCGCTGCTCTGCTTTGTGCTCCGAGGACCTGCCGGCTAAATGCAGCACTGCTGTTCCCAGTTCTGTCCCTGCCTCGCACATTATGCTTCTGTCATTGTATTTCTTCTCCCACTCTCTCTGCTGATGGTGTGAGCGCAGTCTTAATTCTCCCTCTGCGTAGCCAGCGATAGCCACAAGCCTGTCCTTCAGCACAATAGCTAGTCAAAAAATCATGGGAAATGGCTGCACAGCTTGTGCTGTGATGATTGCCCCAGCAAATAGAATACAATGGATCTATGTGTGTGTGTGAAGGTGTGTGTGTGTGTGTGTTGGTGAATGTGTGTGTATGTGTGTAGGTATGTGTGTATGTCTGTCTTTGTGTGTGTGTGTTTGTTGTGGGAGGGGGTCTTCTGGAAGGTACAGACCATGCAGGGAATTCTTGCTTCAACAAGAGTTTCATTAAAATAAATTTGTTAATGGTAGTTCCATAAACGTGAGCCAGTGCGGATAATTATTTCATTACCCTTTACGCACCGAGTTCTTCTGAGAGGCGCAATTAGGTATCTTATTACAGTGAGAGTGGGAGGGGGCATCTACAGAGGGGAAGGATTTAAAAGAAGAGCAGCTGATCCAAATTGATGAAAAGGTTGAAAGTAATAAAGTAAGGCCCCTTGTGCTACAGAGCCCCCCTGAGATTCCCCCACACTGCAGTTCATTGTTGAAGGGGAGCTTCAGACAAAGTTAGAAATTAGAAATTAAAATGGCAACATCTGGTGTAAACACGCCTACTAGCCTCATACAGCCGTGCACAAGGTTTCATGTTTTATAGTCTAGGATAACACCCTTCAGATGATCGTGAAGGTGGGAGGAAATATAAAACGAAAGCACTTCGGGATAATTGAGGGCAGGCGGTTATGTTCTATTAACTTTATTTACTTAATTTCCACTTAACATAATTCACTTAATGTTTACTGAAAATACACTGAGTATTCTTTGCTAACAAATACATATGGACTCCGTTCACCATTTGAGTTCCTTTATTAGCCGGACAATGTCATATATGTATTCACCATTACTGACCTATAAAAGACACCTAATATAATTATAATTATAATGTGAATCATCGGCCAGTGTTAAATATTTAACCAGTTATTAAGCGATTTAACAAGTGTTGTTAAAGTTAAAGAGCAAATTCACCTCTACATCACCTCACAACCAGTTAATGGAATGGCAGACATGCACTGTTGCAGATTATTTCTGTCGTATGATAGGTTTTTGATTTATAATTTTTCAAATCTTTCCAATGATAAACAAGTAAATAAATCAGCAGTTTATAAAATAAATGGATAAGTGATACAGTTGGTGGTGTGCACACTGATGTTTTTACAGCTTACAGTAAGTCATACCACATCCATAAGCCTGCATCACGTTAATAAGGAGCTGGAAGCTGTTTGTGTAGACTAAAATATGGTTTAGCAACATGTTTCTGTAAAATATTTGAATGGGCTTGATTTTTTGATGCAAAAACCTGGATTGGCCTTGGGTTAAGTAGATATTTGATTATTTGCTAAGATTTCTCTATGCAGCCCCATTCAAAGCAGAGAAAAAGAGACAGGAGCAAAGATGACACTGAAGTATCTTCTCCAGTAGGCCTGTTTGGCAGCCATTATGCAGTAAGAAGCACAGTGCTAGTGAAATCTCTCCATGTTCTTCATCTCTGTCCGGGCTGCACATGGCAGCAATAACACACACCTGCTCTCCCTCACCCGTCTCATCACAGCGGTGAGGAACGCAGCGCCAGCCACTGACTACAGTGTGTGTTTGAGTGCTTGATTTACTGAGTGTCAGTTATGTCGACCCTTTCCATGCATCAAACAGGCTGAAGCCATGGAAGGTGTTTATGTGTGTGTGTTTGTGTGTGTCGGGTGGGGGTTGCAGGATCTGGCATGTTCCTTGTCCTTCCATTTCCTCCAATCCATAATTCCAGGCTGTAGTTTTGCTGTAATATTTTATTTGTACCTGACATTTACACAAGGGTGTCGTGTGCCGAGAACACGAGACCAAGGTCTTGTTTTCCAAAAGACTGTGTGAATGCAGAGATGTAACAGTTATTGCTTCATGTGGTCTGGAGCCACCCCTCATTTTTTGTATTTTTTTAAAGCACCTTTTCGGTGCTAAAATTAATTTCTTCCTGTCAAACTGTCTTATTGAGAAGATGAAATAAAAGAAACGGGAGCAAGTGTTTTACTGAGGCAGGCTACAAATGTCAAAAACTACATGGTGCCTAGATAATGGAGTTCCAACTGCACAGCATTCAGCACCACCAGTATACTGATCACCACCTGATCATGTGGAATCATCTGCACCTGTTTCTTCACTGGTTCAGACTATAAATTAGGTGTTCTTAGTTCTGCCTGAATTATTTATACATGGGCGTCGCCGTGATTCAGTCTAAAGGGGTCGTGTCCCCTTCACGTTTCATAATTATTCATTTGGAATCCGCCACATTTAGCGTAAAATATTAGTTCACCCAGCAATGTTTTTTGAAAGAGTCCAATCCACTTAATCGACAGGATAATACACACACCACTGGAAATCCGCTCCAGGGTTTTACCCAACTCACCACATGCAAGTGAACTTAATCATCATTGCATTGACAGTAAATAATTATTCAACTAAACAATGAAATATTACGAGTAAGCTTAGTCTTAGTCACCTAAACATTAAACCTAAGGCATTATTGGTTGATAAACAATTTTTTTGCAGTATTTGCTCCCTCCCCAGATCCAAAGACATAAAAAAAATATTTGCAAAGAAGCAGAAATTTCCCCACAATACATTTTTTTTCTCCAAATAAATGTTGTTTTACATCTAAACCTAAATAATAAAAAGAATACACAAAATAAAAATAAAACAAAAACCTAGTGGTGGAAAATAGTGGTTTCCATTCAAACCGGATACCGGTCAGGTGGACTAACTAAAATTTCAGATACAACTGCCAGGAAAATTGTTTGGGATGCAAAGAAAAGCCCACAAATAACTTCAGGTGTAATACAGGACTCTCTGAAAACATGTTGTGTGGCTGTTTAAAAATGCACAGTAAGGAGGCACTTGAATAAAATGAGCTGCATTGTAGAAGAAAGACATTCCTACACAAATGTCACAAAGTATCCTGCTTACACTATTCCAAACTGCACAGAGACTAGCCTCAAACTTTCTGGCACAAGTCTTTTGGAGTGATGAGACTAAAATTAATCCATAAATGCTACATTTGGAGAGGAGTCAACAATGTCTATAATGAAAGGTACACCATTCCTACTGTGAAACACGGTGGTGGTTCGATAAATACTGGATGACAAATCAGCCCGGAAGCTGTGCATGGGACGTACTTGGACATTCCAGCATTCTGGACAATTTCAGCACTTGGACATTCCAGTCAACCTATCATTGGCCAAATAAAGTGAAGGTTCTGGAGTGGCCATCTCAGTCTCCTGACCTCAATATAATTGAGCCATTCTAGGGCAACCTCAAATGTGCAGTTCATGCAAGACAGCCCAATAATTTACAGGAACTAGAGCTTGTTGCCAGGAAGACTGGGCAGCTTTAATGCCTGAGAAGATGAAGTGCCTTATCCATAAATGGTTAAGAAATCATTCATTATGCCTGGGTATGTAAACTTATGAGCACAACTGTGCAGACTTGTTGAATGAGTGCTTTTTGAATAGTTGAATCTGTCTCTAAACTAGTCATTCAATTTAGCAGCTTTTGCATGTACAATTAGGTGTTTAACAACCTGTTAAAAAGACACCAGCAGGAAATGGCATCTAATTCATTAAAACCTTTTGGGGGTAAAACCCCAGAACCCCCCCCCCCCCACACACACACACACACACACACCCACACACAGTCTGAATGCCTCTGATGCCCCTGGATTTATATGTAGGTCACTATGTGCCTTAACAAAGAAAAAAAAAAACACGGACCTGAACCTGAAACGGGTCAGGTTCAGGCCCATGTAAAGGGCAAGCTCTACATGTGCAAGTAGACTCTTTTTTAATTAACTCATTTGCTTTGTATTGATTATAAGTATAATGTAGCTCAATGACAAGTTAAAGGTACTGGTGTTCCTGAACATGCTGTACTGACTCTAAGCTCCTTTAGATGAGAGCACCAGCTAAAAAGGGCTAACTTCTCCTCCTGTGTGGTTTGGGAAACAACACTCCTCTCCAAAACTCCCTCCATTCTACCCACCACAGGGTGATGTCTAAAATCCAATAAATATGTCTGAGCCCAGCAGAAAAAAACCCCAGCAGAGATATCATCTTTTTGGTGTTGTATATAAACCTCATTCTTTACAATTTAATATGTGGTCTTTAATTTTTCCCAGTTTTCCACATTTAAGAACAAAAGAAAAATAAAATAAACTAAGAAAACAAAATCTAAATCTAAATCTGATTTACCCACTAGCAAATATCCAGTCAAATGAAACATTTCTAATGGACATTTAAAGTATGGCAGCATTTCATAAAGAACTGTGTTGAGGAAAAGGCAAACTGAACAGACAATAAAATAGCTAAACACTCACACTAGGCACGGTTGCCATAAATCGGACCCGGGTATGATTCCCCCCCCTTCCTACTCCCCCTCTTGCCCGCACTCACATAGGGTTTCAGCAATCGCGCCGGATTGCACTTACGTCATTATGGTGCTGCGGTTTCAGGGTAAACAGAAGGAGCGGCGCTCTCGCTCAACGCAGTGGAGTCCATCGCTCTGGTTATTTTGTTGATAGTAATTTTGAGTAATTTGGTCCGAGGTGGTCCACAGCTCTCCCACAGTCTGTTGCTGAAAATGTTTATCATTTTCTGTGGCACTAAGTTCCGTGCTCAAGCACGTTTAGCACTCACACTACAAGCGAACCGCACTTGAGTCTAACCGAACCCCGCCCAGGCACACCTCTTCCAACCGGGTCAGGGCCGGCTAAATGGTTCGGAGCGCTCACACTAGACAAATGAGCCACGTTTGGTGGTCAAACATACTCGGGAACGGTTCAAACTGCCTAGTGTGAGTACACCCTTAGATGCACTTCAGGAGCTTTTGTTTCTTGGATGAGTCCAAGTTATCTGGGTAGCCTTTGGCTGCTTCGTTGTTTGTGGATTTGGCCTATGGAGTTGACCTTTCATTAAGGAGAAAGAATAATTAATGATTAATTACTGGGTATGGTATCTCCATAATAGAGTGAATAGTTTACTGCCCCACATTGTTTCCTCATGTTTCTTTTGCCTTTCCCAAAGAAAACACCCATTTAAAACAATCCTGTTGCTGCTACTGTCCAATATCCACAAGGTGTCCAAGATATGTCCATCTGCTGTTCAAAACACTGGGGAAATGAACATGTCTGATGAACCACACTGGTTTTGGGAAGTAAAATGTATGCAAATTTGATTTCACATTGAAGTATTCCTTTAATTCTGCACTGGCTGTGTTCCAGCTGAGGGTCATTGCCTGGGGAAGCAGGTAGACTGATAAAAATGAGTGTTTGTGATCATTTCTGGATGACGCTGCATGTGCTGGATGGGGATCTTCTGTATTAATTGCTATCCTAACAAATTACACTCCGGCAGGGGTGACTGCTGAAATGAAAATAAATAAACAAATAAATAAATAAATACATAAATAAACAAATAAATAATTTAGCCAAGCTAAAACAAGGATATTGCCCACGTAACTAAGCCGAGCTGGATTGTAAAGACGGGCTCCTGGCAAATTCTTGTCCGTTTAATAACAGCTTTGTTTCGTTGCTGGGGGGGTGTGAGAGGAACAAACAAGCATATTCGGCAGCGTTATTGTCGGAGCAGTGTGTTCTAATCTAGACAGTGAATAATATCTCCGCCGCACACTAATGAGAGTCGTCTGCGTGCAGGAAGGCGGGCGGCTGCGGGGGAGAGATAGAGCGCTCCTCTCCTCCTTGCGGGCCCCGCAAGGCCTCCATTAGCTGGAGAGGGCCGCCCACTATCTCAGGATTAGACTTTCATTTCAGTTCATTCACCTTAACCAACTCGTGAGCGCCATCGGACAGACGGATGGCAGCAACAAGACACAATTACTCCACTCTGTGTGCGGCTGGAGGAGCCCTTTTTAGAGGAGTTTGCTTTCTAATGCACTCCTTGTCTAAGAAACTTTACTAAAGAAAGTCATTCTGATGAAAGGAACAATTTTAAACTTAATCCATACTACTCCCCAGGTACACTCCAGTTAACTACCCCAAAAGGCACTCTGGACTTTCAACAGCACCTGCACTTTACCCTCCATTCACTGTAGGCACATTGATGCCCTGTTGATAAGCTGCAATTTACACTACCTGGTTAAATGCTATGGTTTCCAGCGCAATAATTATATATATTATTATATATATGTATTTGAATTTGTTAAAAGGGAAAATTATTTGTAATTGTATTTGTATTTGTATTCGGGTAAAATTCATATTGCAGCGTGCAAACAACGTCACAATCTACTCCTGAACTTCAGTGTGTGATGGGGGGAGGGGGAGGGCAGGGGGGAGATGGAATATCTAAAAGTGAAAGTGATCAATCGGTCACACGTGATCACACCACTGCACACAGTGTGAACAGCACGAAATTCATCCTCTGCATTTAAACCCATTCAGCAAGTAAAGTAGCGAGCAGCCATGAATTCTGCACCTGTGTGTAGAAGTGTGTGGAGACACTTACTCAGGGTACCTCAGAGGTTCCTAGCAGTCTGGAGGATCGACCCACGACGTTCTGATCGCAGGGCGAGTGCCCAAACCACACGACTGTGTAATGGAGGGAGGGGGGCGATGTCCCGAATACAAATATTTTTTAAAGTATTTGTCACAATATGGTATTCATAAAAAACATGCTATTTGTCAATCCGAATACCGTATTTGTATTTGCCTCCACCTCTAATATATATAATTTACTTTATTTATTATGAATTTATTATTATTTTCTCTGCATTTGACCCATTCACTCAGTGAAGCAGTGGGCTGCCCTGGTGAGGCGCCCGGGGAGCAGTGTGAGGG
>JBBKCR010000034.1:761712-773236 GCA_037577295.1 Ladigesia roloffi | reverse complement strand
TTCATGGAACATTATTTTGGACGGTCGTGGCTATTGACAGCAGGTGCTGCTTTTCCAGTTAATAAAACAAGACTTGTTAGTTTGATAGTGATAGAAAGTTTGGCTTATTTCAGAGAGCCGTTTCTTCTGGCACGCCTCCCAAAGAGGAAGTGCGCTCAGCTGCTTAAAGCTGTAGCGTCCAGATTAACATGCTTGATATAATTCAGGAGGGTTATATTTGCCACATGGTTTTATTATGGTTCATGCAAATTGTTTTATAATACTTGGAAAAAAATCTTTCCAATTCAAGGCTTTGCATTATACGATACAAAACTTTAAAAAGAGTACTTTACCCTCAAAATGTTCTTTAGGGAGCAGAGATTTTCCCATACGACATTATGCAAAAGTGTCTTTCTCCATGTTCTTTTAACTCACTTGCACACTGCCATTTTTTTCTAGTCTCTCATTCTGACATTTCCACTATATCCGTTGACCTGTTTCCCAATTGCGTTTGCAGTGTGAGCTATAATTGTGTCTCCTGTTAGCATGGAAGTGAGGTGACCCCTGCTTTGAACAGTCAGGCAGAGTTAAGCTAAAAGCTAGACTGTAATTTTGGACTCAGAGGAGGTAATTTGTATAAATGGTCCTGGAGAAAGAACACCAGAAAAGAACACTTTAAATACACATGATACCTTAACTGCTAAATATTGACGTATATACCAGCACTATACCAGCCTGGACTTCAGCAAGAAAACTAGTGCTGCTCTAGTGTTGCTGGTTCTGAATATTGGCCTTTAATAAGCATTCATTGTTTATTATCTTTTGCAGATATTTTTAAGTCTGTCAGACTAGGGGTCAAGGTGGAGAACTGACTTCTCTGGTAGAATCACCACAACATATACCTTGAAAAATGTTGTTACATATATAAATATAACTAATATATTTAGTTGCACAAAATACGATGACAAAATAAAGCTTCCTGTGAGGTTTGAGGTCTCCTTTGTTGCCCTAAAGACAAGAAAGCTCAAAATCAGCATTAGAAAACTTCAATTAACCTTTAGAAAATTGTTTAATTGTAAAATTGTTTAACCAACACAGCCCTCAATGACGCAAAAGCGTGATCCCACTCACTGTCCCAATCAAACGGCTGCCCCTTCTGCAAAAGCCGGTGTAGCAGGCACACGATAGTAGCGAAATCTTGAATGAACCACAGGTAGTAAGTCCCCAGACCTGAGAAACTCCAAAATTGTCAGATGTTAGCCGGAACGTGCCAGTCTTTTACCACAGTGACCTTCCATGGATCAATGGCAAAGCCCTCTTCTCTAATCACATGCCCAAGTTTTGGTGGCGGAACAAGTGAAACTTCTTGGGATGCAACCGTAACTTGGCATGGCGTATTGCCCCGAACACCTTGCGCAAATTACACAACTCTGATTCAAAATCTCACGCATGGACCAACAGGGCCTTGCCCAATAGAGAATGCCCTGCCTCAGGGGCTAACTCTACTTGCCAGTAGCTGTTTGGAAGGTCCAGAGAACTGAACCAGGAAGAGCCAGCCACACAATCCAACGCTTCATCAATGCGAGGGAGCAGGTAAGAATCTTTCCGCGTCACGGTGATGAGCCGTCAATAGTCCACGTAGAACCGCAATGAGTCATACTTTTTCTTTACCAGTACTACAAGGGCACACCAGGGACTGTCAGAAGGCTCAATCACCCCGGACTTTCCTGAATCTTTACTTTAGCAGGGGTCCGCTTGGCCATTAGTAACCGACGAGGTCGCAGACAAATGGGGTGCACGTTCCCGTGGACGATGTTGTGCTGGACCAGATTAATGTGAATACAGTCCCTCTCATCAGCTGCGAAAATGGCAGTGAAATCGTTTAGGAGCTGGTGTAGTTTCTGCCTCTGTTTACCCTTCAAACCCACACAACTACGCTTGTACAACTGGTCAACCGCTTAGTGGTTCGGTGACAGACCCAGCTGCATTACATATCTGCGTGCGAGCCCCGACTGCGAGCCCGTTCCTTCGGCCATTGAAACACTCGGCCTGTTACGATCCTCACCATGCAATGGTAGATGATTGGCCCCAATACAGACAGCCAACCCAACCACATCCACGCTCAAGCGCTGTAATAGATCTAGCCCCACGATGCACCGATCCTGTATAGGCCCCACCTGGAATGGGTGGTTGAACACTATGTAGCCTACGACCACCGTCTTTCACTCCTGCTTGACCATACGCTGCCCCATGACCATGGTGATTCTCCAGTCCATGCACGGCCTGCGACCCGGCCCGCTTTGAAAGTTCTTCTCGGGCATTAATTCCCCACGAATCAGTGAGACCATAGACCCAGTGTAGACCAATGACCTGCACACAACGCCGCTTAGAGTACAATCCATGTACATTCTGGCATGCCCCAATCATGAAAATGAACCAACAGGGTGGAGAAAGGAGACTGTTCTGGCTGGAGGCCACGCAGGAAAGCTTGAAATGTCAACACCTCCTGGATCACCCCCAGGAACTCTGGATAGCTCCGCTGTGCTAGCTGCCGAAGATCAGCAGTGAAGCCTCCTAGCGCTTGCCTCTTATGCACTGTCGGCTCCTGAGCTGGGCGCGTACACCCTCCTGTGGCACATGCTGGCCAAAAAGGTGCCAAAGGGCATTTTCTATCTCCGGCCACACTCCTTGCTTGTGCAGCAGGAGATCATGATCTGCAACGCTTTTCCTGCTAGACTCCACCGGAGTCCAGCCATTAAATGCCGCTACCAGCCGAACCTGGGCGAAACCTGGGTGAAGAAAGTGTCTCGTCCTCTCTGTACAGTGGCAGCTTCACTGGAGCGGCGTCGGCCTGTCGTTGTCACTCGGTGCCGGCATCCTCTCGCGGCCGCCGTTTGCCGTCACCAGCCACTGTTGTCGGAAGATGCCGGCATCTTCTCTCTGACGTGGGTCATCACTGCCTTCTGCTGCCAGCAGCCCGGAACCACCTGGCCTTCTTGTCGCTGGCCGGGGAGCGCTGGGATGCTGGGAGCGCTCTCCCCAGCTCAACTCCGCTATCAAGCTACCGCCATTATATACACATCATGTATGTTTTTTGTGTCTCTTTAAAGGGGAAATCATGGGTGCCTCATTCATTTTGAAACAGATTGGAAAAATGGGGAAAATCAAGAGAAGCTTTTCACTAAATAGGACCAGAAAATTTTAAGCTTGAATATGACAGGGGTAACATTAAATCTCTCTTGATTTTTTGTTAGAATAAAAAAAAAAAAAAAACACTGCATACAATTGAGAGCAAAATGTACACGACGGCCAGAGACTTTCCAGAGCTCATCCTATTGAACAGATCTAACTTTCACAGATTGGGTGTAATAGGTCAGCGTTGATTTTCTCTCCTTCCTGCTGGTGCTTTAAGCTCATTCTTCGAGTGGCGGCGTTTCAGGGGAAAGCAGTCCTGATGTCAGCCAATTAAGGCTTGTTTATTTCCCTCCACTTCGTGATAAACGTCAGTGCTGGTTAATGGCTTGAGTGTGTAATTAAAATCCAAACCCTGCAGGGTGCCGCGGCCCTCCCACTCGACTCGGAGCCGAGCAGCGCTCACGCGTTCGAAGGTCACAGCAGTCAGGCTAATAAAACGTGAATTAAGACAACTGCGGTGCCATGCTGTTGGTATAGGCTGACAGAATATTTATTGAGTGTTCTCATAACCATTAGGCCTTTTAAACACACAAGAAACACAGTGGTGGATCATTCAGTGAGAGAGAAGCTTTTGTTGAGCTAAAAATACCTGACAAGGAAAACACGCCCTTCTTCACTGGTGCAACATTGGGCTTCAAAACACACTGTCTACTCCCCAAGTCAACACAGTTCATTTACGGAAAATAATTTGTTAAAATAGTCTGTTTTACATTCAGTCTATTTGATGATGTCCCAACCATGACGTCTTCTGCACTTTCTCTAAAACCTTTGGTTTTCTTCTAATTCATTGACTACCTGTATCTGTATCTAGATGTTTTTTTCTGTTTAACGCTTAGAACGCTTAGAGTGGCACAGATCCCTGATGGAAGAGCAACAAATGGTCATTTGATTTCAACAAATAACAATGCTGTAAATCAGTCTAAAACCAGCATTTGTTCTTCTACACACTAGCTGTTTGCTACTCTTTCACACAGCACACCAATGCACCCCACTTCCTGCACCCCACTTCCTCTGTGGGTTTCCCCCACTCACTTCAGGGTGGAGACTTTCCTGAAAGTTCAAAGATCCTGTGTTATATTTACTTGTTTCTAAGACCAAAAAACAAAAGAAATTTTTTTGCATTTTTATTCCTTAGGCGTATTTATGTGTGACAAAAACCCCAATAGTGGTTATTAATATTACTAAAGCTGGGCAACAATGAAATATTTTAACAGTGAATACTTGCATGTTTTCTTGCAATTAAACACCATTTATCACATTGTCATGTGCATATTAGGGGTGGGGCTGAATCCAAATAAGTCATTCGGAATAGCAAAAGTAATGTGTGTTTTACGAATACGATATTCCGACAAATACTGAAAATAAAATATTTTTTAACTTGTAAATATATATGCTAAATGAGCATTTGGTTTGCAAACACTAAACAATTTAGGAGCTTTTTAACAGCAGTATTACCTTCAACAGGGAAGCAAGAAAGTAAGAAAAGGAATGACTAAGCGGTATCAAGGGGAACCAAGTTTCCAACAGGAAACTCCCTAAAAGTGTGAGGAAGGGCCACTGAAAGGAACCCAAACTGAACATAAGCATGACGAATAACCATTAAGAGATATCAAGATGAATCAAGTTTTCAAATTGGAAATCTCTAAAAGCATGAGGAACACCTGCTGAAAGGAACCGTAACTGGACATGGTCATTAGGAAGCTCAGCTTAAAGGAGGAAAGACTACTAACTACTAAGACTACTTAGAAACTACTAACCATCATCTTCTGGATAGTGCCGTTACTACACATTAGAACGATAAGAAGTTCAGTCAGAGTGCAAATCAGGACTTGCAACACGCAAGTTCATGCAAGGGTATCAGTCATAAATCTGACAGAAGTGCTAACAGTGCAGGGCTTATAATAAACTGTATTCTCAAAATATGCATGAAAATGAGTTGTTTTGATCTTTTATAATTGGATGATCCTATTGAAGGATGTTTGTTGAACTGTGTTTCGAGGTGAGTCACAGGGAAACAAGATTGCTGCAGCTTGCAGAATGTTGAACCATCTTCTAATAATCTCCTACACTCCGCTTCCCACTATACATATCAGTCACCAGTTTAATCTCGTGTTCCCAAAACACTTGGATGAAACACTGATGCAATTTGAGTTTGTTTCACAAAAAAAGAATAACCTGAGATAAAGTATTTCAATTTCTTTGTTTTACCATTTTATCTTTTCATTTGATGAGGTTTTGCAGATTGTATGTGTTTGTACTGTGTATAATGACAATAAAGGTATTCAATTCAATTCAGTCCAAATCAGTTCAGTTTATATAGTTGGTAGAACAGTCATAAATGCATCGACTAGTGGTCACCAAACCTGGTCCTGTAGTGCCACACTTCTGAGACGTCAAGCTTCTTCCATAGTCTGCAACACCTGTTCTGGTTAATGAACCTCTTCAGAGACTACTGATTGGGTGGAGCATTAAGTAGGGGGGCAGGGATTACATGATAGATGCAGGTTGGAGCTCAACATGGCAGGAAAGTAGATCTCCAAGAGGAGGCTTGGTAACCAGTGGCAAGGATGCATCAAAACTCATTAACATGGGCACATTTTATTTGCACACAACACAAATAAGAAGATAAGCAGATTACAACTGAAGTACCAGGGTCAATTAGCAATAATAGTAATCAATAGCAGCAATTATGACCAAAAAATATTGGCCGTATATGATCTTGCTGACCTTCAGTAGATGGATGTCACATATTGCATTTTGTTTTTCCAGGGAGCTGTCAGAGAAAAGTAATCTGATGGCCTGAGGGAAGAAGCTGTTCCGGAGTCAGGTGGTGGAGGAAACGGTGCTCTGTATCCTTTTTCCAGGAGGGGGTGTCCATGAGAGGAATGCAGTCAAAATCTGCTTCAAGACCTCAAGACTTTTATTGCCATTATACAAGGTGCAAGAAAAGTTTTGGTCCAAAATATAAAAAAAAGCACTTACAACACTATACAAAATGTATAGGTCCAAGAGGAACATGCATACATATAATGAGTGGGGTGGGAGGCTATAGTCAGTAAAATAAGTGAAACTATTGTATAGGTTTGTAATTTGTCAGGTTTAGGCTAATTTAAAGGTTATATGTATGAGAAGTTATTATATTAATTGTAACATAAAGCTGCAAATACAGTACATGATCTTTAGTTGAATGACAAACTAGGCATCTAAATTATTTTGTGTGTCTCACAATTTCTAAGACTGTCCCTTTTATTTCTTCTTTGTGCTGTTCAGGGGTCAATTTTGGAGGATTTGGAACCACCCAACCCCAGACATATGGGGTTAACAGATCTAAAATAAGATTTTGTGCTTGTGTTTGAGACCCTCATGGGTCTTCCTGTGAGCTGGAAGATGCAAACATTTTTTCGAGGTGGTAAAAATCACAGCCTGAGGAGGACAGAGCATTTTGTCACATCAGCTAATCGAGTAATTGGCCCCGAAACGGACCATCATTAATTACGCTTGTGTCCTCCCCCGCTCCCCTGCTCTTCCAATGGCTTCTTACATGATACATGTCGGCTCTCCACACCATTCATCACAATTTGACTGTCCCTTAGTTTAAGCCTAACTGATGGAAGACAGTGTGAGCTCACTGTTGAATCAGCATAGAACAAAATCCTAGACTAACTGCCTGTACTGGAGACTGTCTGAGGACTGCTGTTCACATATAAAGTCATCTGAGCCTGTTCGCCATAAACAACAACACTTAACACACAGATACACAAGGGCTTCAGGGGCCTGTCATGCAAAACACATTGTGGGATTCTTCTTCTACAGAACCAGCTTCAACCGATTACCTTCCTCTGTTAGCCCAGGTTTAAACACTCAAGCCATGATTAATCCCACAGCCTGTGGCCATGAAGGCTTATTCTTCAAACGAAGATAAAGAAACACACTATGTAAATATTGCAGAAAATAAAGCATTTATATCTGCACAAAGCAAAGCTGTCACCACTGCCACCCTGTTGCTGCTTATTTGAGTAATAATAGCCTTACGTTCTAAATATCTATGTTTCTTTAGCAGAAAAGCCACATTTTTCATAGGAGTTATGCCACAAACATCATAAAGATGAAAAGGTAACCCTGAATAGGCCTGAAGGGGTTCACTTTTTGTTAAAAGGGAGGGTCCAGATTTAACCTGGAGCAGGTTGGGCATGCAGGATCAGATGCTGATATGATAGTACCTATTAGGATAAGAGATTAATACTCTATTAATGTTTTTGATTTCAGAAGAACTGTTGTATGAGTAGGTGTCTACAGAAGGGCAAGCAAACATAGGGATCAATTAGTGAGACACAAAAGGGATCAATTAGTGAGACACTGATAAATTAGGTATGTTTTAATCACAGGAACCTTGTAGGAATCAGAAACTTCCTACCACAGGTTCAGAATCCAGCGTTTTGAGGTCCACTGGTTTTGAGTCCAGGCTTTAGTTCTTGAGTAAAACTTTTCAACTGGCACAATTAAAGCGAGCTGTACCCAAGCTGCTTGATGGCAGGGTCAAAAGCTGAGCTGACTGCACCACTGCTCTCTGTTCAAAATGTCATCATATCCTGGATAGAGGCCAAAAAACAACAGTGGAGATACAGACTAATAACTGGAACTATGTACAAGCACTACTGTCTGTCTGGGCTGAAGACAAATTTCAGTCGGAATTTTCTATGACGCTAACACATTTACACTGTGAGAAATGTGAAGATGTGTTACTTGCCTCAGGACCAAGAGATCACAGGTTCAAATCCTACCTTTAACTTAACACCCCTGGGTCCCGGAGCAAGACCCTTAACCACAGGCTGATCCAGGGTAAGTGCCCCTGTAGTTAGGGAAAAAACATCTGATAAATGACAGAAATTACATCGCTAACAAGTTAGCTGGGTTAGGTTTTTGCCATATAAGATGATAACCAATAAAAGGTGGTTTTAGGGCGACAACCGGTACAAAACCTCATGTCAGAAACATTGCTACCATACTGAGATACACTGGAAAAAGTGTAGTCAAGTTCTGTGCCATTGCACTTCAGTTTGAATACAGCACACTACCTGTATATCTATGGAAAAGTGTGCCTACAGATCCCTGAAGCTTCACAGAAGCCTCTATATCATCTACACAAGCTGTGAACTGCAGAGTGAAGGAAAGTTGAGAAAGACCTTCTAAAAAAAATATGATATGGAGTACAGCAGCCTTTCAAAACCCGAACTTTAGATTCATTGGAAAAGTTACACGTAGCCAAACCACAACACAAAACTGTAGTTGAGATACATCACTCTAATTTTACTACTTTAATTTTGCTGCAGTGTATGGGGAACCCAAAACAAGAAGGTCTCAGAGTGGTTCAGGGTAGTTCCTGATCCGAAAACTAAACCGTTTGTCATATATCCTACACATAGCAACCTTGGTGGAAATGTGCCAATTCAAACGTAAGTACTGTTGGAGGGAACATATGGTGGGTCATTACCTGCTATCCCCTGCACGCCTAATCCTGAGACCAAGGGTCAGCACCGTGCTGTGTTTATCTTTACCTAATGGTGGCAGATCCACAGAAATGTGCTACACTGGCCTCCGGGGAATGGCAATTAGAGAAACACAACAGGACTGAACCCTGACCAGCCCAGTTAACGTCCATTAAAGCAGCAGTGGGGCAGGCGATGGTGCTTTGGCCGGACTCCTTGCTCTCATTTGATTGTGTATGTGCTGCAGAAGCTCATTTGGAGGCAGGAGTGTAGGAAAAAGCAGGCATGGCACTTGGCCTTTGCAAGGGACTTGTTACAGAACATGTCTTCGCTCAAAGAGGAAATGTCAGGTATTTCTGTAATAGGTTAAGGTGGTGAGGCAGACAATGGGCTAGGAACAGGGGGAAAAATGTCTTGCAGGAGAGTCTTATTGATACGCAACCTTAAAGGATCCATATAATAATTCTATTTCACTTCACCAATTTTCCAACATCTTTTACTCCCTAATAATCGAATGGGCTCCTTTTTTTGCTGTGGTTTAAGACTGATATATGTAATTGGCCTCCATTCTGACAGGCTGCCCTGTAAAGAGATACGACCAGGCTGTATTCACCAAGGCTATAGGGATTGACATTATTGTAGGAATCCTATGGAAGCAAAAAATTACTAAAATAAACAAATAAGTAAAAGCTCAATTAATGGTAATTTTGTGTGGTGAACATTGAGAACTATTTTTAGCTTGACATTTAACACAGGCAGTCATATATCCAACAGGGCTGTACAACAAATTCAACAACAGAGGGGAAAAAGACTGAGGGAGGCAGACTGAGACTAATTTTTGTTTTATTTTAAAATAATGTACCTATGTTATTTACTGCTTATAGTATGAATACTCAATCATACAGAGGGACAAAGTCAAGAATAATTTCAACTATAAATGTAAAGCCAAAATAAAACTCTCTAGAAAAATATTCAGTACTATAGAGAAATAATCCTATTAAAACAATATTCTGTGTTCAGAAGTGGAGTGAATTAAGACACTAGAAACATAGTAAACACTATAAACAATGTGACAGTAGATACAAGGCTCCTATCTTCTACATGAATATCAGTTGTTTCCATAATCTTAAAAAGACGTAGCTTAATAAGAAGGTGGAGCCAATTTTCCATAAACCAAGTGAGGCACATCCAGGTAAATGTGTTGGTTTTTGTGACATCACAAAACAACTAATTCATGTTAAATTTCCATATATGGATATATTTAAATATTTTGAAAGTAGTACACACTGCTTTGTTTTTGGCTTTGTGGCACACAAAAAAGAAACTCACTTGAAATGACTAAACTATGCCAGATATGAGTCACTTGGGCAACTTGCTTGATTCAAATATGTACATTATATCCACACAAATAAAATATGTGTCAGTAAAATACTGTCTCAGTTTACTGGCTTATGGCAATAATTGTGTGGTTTTCTTCATGAGGAATGTGAAGTAAATTAAAGGCCCCACTTCAGAGTTATCCAGTAAATCACCGCATCACAACCCTGCAACGATATGATAGCTGACAGTTTTAGTCAAGAAGAAATGACAGACACAGGCTTCCGAAGACAGTTGCCCTTTATAAACCCCACATTTAGCTTTTTGGAGCTAATTTTGAAAATAACACATTGTGTTGTGCAAACAGCCCCTAAGGAACCCTGAGGAAAAACTCTGAAGCCAATTATCTCAACACTACACACACTGATTCCGCTCTAATTCCACACACTCGCCGAGTGGATATTTTTCTCTCACGTGTCGTTATGCTTTCTTCAGCATTACCAGTCATAAATGCAGAAGAGTCAGGATGATGCCTCTGAACGCTCGCCGCAGATGTGTTTTGATAGCTAATGCTTATTTGCTAACAGAATAAATCCCAGCACCCGGCGGTTGGAGAGCTTCGCGTATGCATGTATTTTTCATCCAGGGGTGCTGTAGCGAGCCCAGGAGGCCGCTGTAATTCTGATTAGAGCGGACAGTTTCTCACACATGAGTGAGCAACTGATAGCCCTTAAGTGAAGGGTTTGTGGAGTACTTAATGAGAACGATCCTGTGTGTCTGTCTGTTTTAATTAGAGAGAAAAAGGTCAGGCTGATGCATGGAGCAGGACATAAAGAGAGAGAAAAGAGGACCACCGCTTGCTTTGCTCATTTCCTTCATCTTTTCACCTCACCCGAACACGGTGGCCCAGAGGAAACGGTTAGCAAAGTGTTTGCTCTCAGGTTTACGTGCCAGTAATCTGCTCATGACCTCGTGCAACTGTTAAAACGTGCAGGAAATTTCTGCAAATGCATTAAGGTTTGGACCCAAGATCCTCACCTTGACCCTGCCATCTCCTTTGAGAACTCCAGGTTATTCCACCTCAGGATACACAAATTCTTTTTGTAATTAGTCTGATTGTCGAAGCTATTGTTATCTTAATATTATTTTTATTATTGGCCCCTCTTCTCCCGCTACAGTTTGAAAATATTTGCATGGGGGGGGGGACCAAATAACAAATAACAAATTTGTATCAAATACAGATATACTGTAGCATCCTACTGGGGCTAACAGTAGATGTTGTATAAAATTACAGAATGAGGTATGTTTGAAAAATAAAGTTTATATATATATATATATATATATATATTAGGGCTGGGAATTTAATGCGTTAATTAGATTAATTAATCACAGAAATAAAAAAACACGTTAATATTTTTAACGCAATTAAGGCTATAAATGGTAAAAAAAACTGCGTCTTGTAAGTCTGTATGTATCTGTGATTAAATGCGATTAATGAGATTAATTAATCGGCACACCATGTAATTAATTATATGAAATTTTTTTAT
>JBBKCR010000034.1:749027-760218 GCA_037577295.1 Ladigesia roloffi | reverse complement strand
AGCAACATTCAGTAAACCTAGGATAGATTTTATTAGATCCAGAAGGGGGTGCCAAACCCAATAGCTTTTTACAGACCAAAAATTAAAAGCTGAACAAATTAAAGGCAATTTCTGAATGCTCAAGGTGTGTTAAAACCTTATTTTGATCAGTCAGAAACATTCTCGTGGTGATGAATTATAAAACTGTAATGCTTTAAAGTATACTTTTAAGTCAAACTAGTTCTATTTCATAAAAAAAATCACTCTGACTGAAAACACGTGAGTACAGAGGCCAACGGAGGCTTACCTTAAAAATAGCAGGAAAAAAATGATTGTGCTGTCAGGCGAAATGGTGACAGATAGTGAAGGCTATTCTTTATATCCATGTTTTATTCCAAATACCTCAGGGTGGCACCGTCATTAATTTGCAGTTTACCCACAGTCATTTAGGATGATGGCGAGATTTAGAGCTAAAACAAATCAACGTTTGGGAGTGATTTACGATCGAGCGCGTCACGCTTTTTTCTTTCTGTTTTGAGCAGAGCAGTGCGGAGCGGAGCTGTTTATCATCACCTAGATCCCCCACAATCCTGCTCTGCACATTTCTTTACATGGATTTGGAAGAGTCAGCGTTGACAATGGAGGGATTTAGGAGAGGTTGACACGTTGGTCCTGACGAGTGCGTCTATTCTCTGTGTGTGTTTGTGTGGAGTCTCCTGAGAAAGCTGAGAGACAGCATGTTAGACATGGTGTCCTTTTTTATGCAATCCTTCCCCACATCTTATTTTTTATTGCGTGTTTTGTGAGCCGTACACTCCGGGGTATAATCCTGTGAGCTCTGCGCTTTTTCAAAACACACCGGGCCATGTTTAATCCTCACTTTTGACTGGGGTTGCTGGAAAAGTGCGAGACCTGTATGATAAAGCTTCCCCCCCGTCAGCCACTTCACATCTTCTAACGTCTCCAGCTGTGAGAGTGGGCGGTGTGGCAGTACTGCAACATCACAATTTAAACCTCCATCACTCCAGTCCTGCACAGTTTAATGGTTCCCCTCCTCAAACACATTCGCTAAAACAGCCAGTTAACATGTGAGTCAGATGTGTTTAACCAAAGACACCAGCCTTCCAATACCAGACTTGTAAAACCCTGGTCTAAAATCTTTGGGTCAGTGTGTGTGGCCACCCTGCAGCCTCCAAACTACAGAAAGTGCAGTTTCATTTTACAGCAGTTACTGAATTATTAATGATAATGCTTTAAATATTCATAATAATGATTTAAAATAATGTAAAAAATGAATAACCTTTAACGAATACATTAGTAATTGAATAATTGATTCTAGTTCATAAAAAGTGAGCCTTGAGGGATTGCAAATGTATTGGTGAACAAATAAAACATTAATAATAATAATAATAATAATAATAATAATAATAATAATAATAATAATAATAATAATAATAATAATAATAATAACAACAACAACAACAACAACAACAACAACAACGACAAGAAGAAGAAGAAGAAGAAAAAGAAGAAGAAGAAGAAGAAGAAGAAGAAGATGAAGAAAAAGAAGAAAAAGAAGGAGAATAAATTTTTATAGGAGAAACTAGTTTGAATTCTAAGAGTTCATCATGGCGTCCTAAACAAGTTGTGTAGGTACGTTTTTTATCAAGGTAGGAACCATGTAAATTACCCTTAACGGTAGAACCCAGTCCTTGAAGTCCAGTTTTTAGCTTAAATATGTTTTGTCCCAGAGGAATGGAGCATATTGAACCTTTTTATAACCTAATGTTTTATAGCCTGGAGTAAATACGGAATGGAGTCAATGCAACTTCAAAAGTATAATTGGAATGTTCCCTTGAGGGAGTCACCCCACGTAATGCTGTAATGATTGAGGTGGGAGGCTGGATGTGTGAGTGCAAATTTCAAATATTTAATAAACAAACACAAGAAACAAAACATGAATATATAATTATAATATAGTTCAAAATAGAAACAACAAAGTTCTAGCCGGGCAGGGCATGGCATCTGACCTGAACCAGGTGGTTTTTAGCAAAAACAAAAAATCTGAGCTGGGGACGTTACATTGTATTCCAATATTTTATGTTACATTCATCTAGCAGATGCTTTTCTAGGGAGGTGTATCTGGTAATGTACACAGAGATTCCACAAACAGACTGAAACACATACTAATGCGAAAAGGGAATACTGAATACCTGGAAAAGCAAGAGACAAAGACAAGACACAGGAGATGATGATAGTGATAGGGTGGGGATTAGGCTGGGCATAATGGCGTCATAGTGGCCTACAGTTTTGGTCGATTCCCAGGAGTGTTAGTGGCACCACTGTGGTATCCTTGTGTATGATCATGTCCCCACACACCACTCCCCAGATGCTGTTTCATTGGATCAGTGTGTTAAATGCAGAGAAAGAAAATCACAATGTTCACACTGTGTGGTGTGTTCCCGTATGACAGAATGGTCACTTTACATAAACCAAGACAATAACAAACACACATGGCAGTTGACCTGAACCAGGTGGGTTTTAGCTGAGGTGCGGTTAAGTGAGACAGGGATTCTGCTGCTCTGTTCACCTTCTGAATCTTGCTCTACCAGAGTGGGCTTGCCTTGTGTGTAGGGATGGCAGAGCCAGATGAAATTCCTTGGAGAAGGAAAGGGAGCGAGTTGGAACATAATAACAGCATTAAAGTGCTGACACTGATGTCACCCTGCATGCAAGAGTTAGTGACCACAGAACTCACAGATTAGTTTTACAGCAGTTTTTGTATTGAATATGATAATGATGTAATAATGACTTCAAATAATATAAATAATGTCTGACCTAAGCTATGAACACATTCAAAGTAACTGAATCATTTATTGTAGGTAACATTAATGTAAGCCTTTTCAACCATATTGCTGCCCAATTAAAGCATTCGAATATAAAACATGAAATCAATAAAAATAAAAATAAATCTACCACTAATAATAGAGATTTTTTTATTTTTCCAAGTGCATTGGGGTGTTTTAGGTTTTAATGTACACTGATATCAGAAAGTCTAACTAAGTTATTAAGGATTACTAATAGTAATGGAAATACTATTAGAAATATTGTAAAACAAAATTCAGTTTGTACTTTGGTTAGATTTTCTTCTAGCACACCCATGTTCATTGACCATCATGGCCAGTAAGAACTGAAGGCTTATCCTAGTCCATCTTAATGGACAGAACAATTTCCACTAGTGTGAGCTCACTGGTTTTGAGGGAATTAAATTCTAAAGAAGAGAGACATTAATATGAAATGTTTCAGGCTATAGGGGTCTTTTAAAGATAAACTGTTTAGCATATATATCTCAATGAGGGAATTTCTTTATGTAAATGGGCAGAATAGAGAAGGGTTCTATCATTTCTTCTTGTAATAGAGCTGTGCATGCATACATTTCATACATTTTAATATTCTTGTGTGTGCTGGTGGTTCTTAAACAGGAGCTTTGAAAAGTGAAACCCTAGATGTTTAATAGCTCTAAAAGCCACTGAAAGCTATTACACCCAATTTCCACTGCCCTCAAGTGATGCTCGAGGCATTGTTTGAAGATAATTACTAAAAGGTTAAGTCTTATGTTAATATTGGAGACGTACATGAAGGGGACTATAAACATATGAGCGTTTATTTAAAAATTATCATTTTGAATTTGAATTATACATCCCATTGTCTTAAATTACATTTATTAAAATAATCTCAGTAGTTAATAGGCATGTATATTTCTTTTGAAGTCTAGAAGTGGTAAGTCTTGTATCTATCATCCACCACAGTCCATGTAATTTAACAATTAATTTTTGCCATAAACATTTTCTCCTTTTGATCTTCTCAAGTTGGAGTGATTCTTAAACTTAGAGAACACACTTTAGAGTGTTGGCTTTCAAGAGAATACAAGATTGCAGTGGAAATCAAAGGGGTTCAAAGAAAACAACCACTTGGAAAAAAAGATGTAGATCCATTTTTGTAACATTTTATTTTACTGAACTTTTGTACATGTCTTCCATGTACTTAAATATAATTTTATAAATCGCTATTTAATGTAGATTTACTAAATCGAACACTTACCTTAACCTGAGGGGTCACCAACATGGTGCCCACGGGCATCAGGGTGTCCCCAAGAACCACATGAGACATGAGTAGCCCACAAACCTGTGCCTGCAAACCTTTGCCAATGAGTGAGCAGCGTCTAATCCTTAATTGATCCTGTTGCTATTCTTTTTTAATAACATTTGTTTTTATACCAATTTGACAATAACTGAAAAAGTCATTTAAATCATGTTTATTACTCACGAAGTTTTTCGAAGTTTAAGTAAACTCTGTACTAGTGTATCAAACTGCTAGCCATGATATGACTCAGTACCTGTGAAGTAGCTCAAAAATGTTGCTGACCCCTGTCTTAACCCTAACCTCGTGGTCTAAACCTAAGCCGAACCCTGGTACATTCAACAATTAACTTACCATAATAAACATACTTTTACCACTTAATTAGTACCATTAAAGTATCTGTATGTGTGATTTTCAAAGAATCCGTTCCACCCCTATCCCCCCCTAAAAAAAAAATCCAGGTTATTTTGCCACCACATGGTTTGACATGCTCTCAACACTTGATGATCACACTATATATTTAGGTGGCCCATTTACATTATCGACAGACGTATATTAGCAAACTATCTGTTGACAAGAAGTTAATTGTTGAGAACACTAATATTATTTTTGAGCCATGTCTTAACTCCAGGGTTAGATTCAGTAGAATCTGAAGTGATCACTCAAATACATATTCGGACCATCAAGTATCAAGTGCATGCAATATAATCCAGAAACATCGATTTGACATCTGATGTCCAGTTGCTAGTCAGCTCTGGGCTACAGATCTGGTGAAATCAAAGCTTTCATTTAGGAAAGCAGGGTTTATTCAACTAGTGGGATACCACCCATCTCACAAAATCATATAAACTACAGAGACGATGCTGTTCACTCTGATGTTATGAGCCAAAAATCACTGTTTTCTGTCAACATGTTATTGCTGAAAACCTGAAAATCAAACTCAAAGGAGTTTTCCGAGAGGCCCTTTCTCAGGTACCTAAAATGACACTTGCATTTAGAACAAGAACTAAAATGCCTTGAAAATGTGAGATTTACAAACGCATCCATGTGTGTGTAGACCAGATCTAACACTCCAAACAAATTTGTCAAGCCTCCTGCCCTCCGTCGCCCTCGGTCATCTGCATGAGTGTTAATATCTGCTGCAGCTCAAGCCGTGAAACCTGCAAGATGGAATTTGACATTTATCAACATCCCAGCATCACGTCACAAAACATCTGCAGCTCTGGAGCGAGATTTGGAGGATTAGAGCTGAATCCTGCAAAGGAATGAAGGAGCCTTGGCCAGGGGCTTTCATCAAGATGACCACAAGGAGCTGAAAGACACCTGAGGCTCCGGTAATGGCCTCATGAATTAAAAAACCTGTTAGAAGAATTTATTATAGTGCTGTGAAGGAGGAAAAAAAATATGTCAAAAACAATTTAGCATCGACCACACAGCTCTAAGCTGTCTGGTTAAGTAAGATCAGTATTCAGGGATTGGTCTGGGTAGTATTAAAAACATGACTTCTTAGTTTATTATGTTTTAAATATGTGACTAGAGTGAATCACTTATATTCACAACTGTCCAGATTCTGACATATCTTGATAACATCTGCTTTTGGGCAGAAACTTAAAGTTAGACTTTAAAACATAGTTTTTTGTCCACTAGCTGGTTAATACAGAAGTCAGACAGTTTAAATTACTCCTAGGAAGACTAAAATATTTTTTTTTCGCACAGGCCATCAGTTACGTAACTGAATTTTATGCGATGCATGCTGGGTATTGTAGTAAGGGTGCTGTAGAACAAAAAGACAAAAATTGATAAAATGAAGAGATTTAGCAGTACAACGGAGCACTACAGAATACATTTACCCATTTGGCAGCTTACAGTTTGATCATGTTCCAGCTGCAGGTAACTGCAGAGTTCGGAGTCTTAATCAGAGACTCTTACTACTGAAACATGATGTTTTTAGACAGGAAACCAAACCTCAGTCTACTGCACAGAGAATAGTGATGTTACCCACTGTGCTTTATGCACTGTTCTAGCATTTAATGTATTAAATACTAGACTTTACGCAACTATGGACCTTTAACCCTCTGGCCTTTTTGGTTTTTGCTATACATTCAACTTGTTAGTGGCCACATTTGGTCAATTGTAACCTATGACAACTACATCTTTTAATTCCATGTTATTTACACTGTTAAATACAATTTAGGTTCAAATGTTTTTAGTGTTTTCTATTAGATTCTACTAGAAATTTTATATAAGATTATATATAAAGGCTATGAATATTTTCATTTATTTTTGCCATTTTTAGAGCATTTTATTAGTATTTAGAGCAGTTATTAGTATCAAATATCTATTCCTTTGTTTTTTTTTTAATCCTTCAATTACCAGTTTGTATGCATGATGCACTTGTTAGTAAACAACTATAAAAATAGACATTCTAAATGCTACAGGGGCCAAAATGTAACAAGTCTGAAATATGCGACTGATTAAATACAACACAGATTTTTTTTCATGCACAAACACAAACCATTATCTGACATCCTTAAGGTCACACCCATGTCAAGATTGTGTCATTCATTTGTTCTATTGGAGTCCATTAAGCCATCAAACTATTGGAAACTAAGATTATTATGTAAAATTGTTCGCTTTGCAAAAATGGATAAATGACATAATCTGGTAGAAACCACTAATTACTACATTTTCTGTTGTACTCGTGTAAATAGCAAGGAACTAAAAATGTTATTTTCATGGGTTTAAATTGGCCAAAAGTGACCATGATTTAATCAGTGCTACAAATGGATCTATGAAGTATATTATTGATATATTTAATGAGTTGAAGTTAAAAATGGAAAGATACAACAATACCAGAGGGGGTTATGTAATGATACATCATTTATCTGTGCAAACTTTAGGACTAGCAGACCTGCCAGAGCTCCCTGGTGGGCCATGAAGGAACTGTAGGTGAACCACAAAACGTCATTGACTACAAATGAAATTTTTTTTTAGCATTTTCCTTGGAAGATGACTGATTCGATATTTACATTAAAATAAAGAATCGCAGCTAATAAAACAGAGCCATGGATATAACTGACATTCTAATTTATAGATGACATCTTCATGTATCCGCCCTGTTTTTCATAGGGATTGTATCTTATGCATCCTCTTTGCTGAGGAATTAAAATTACATAGAGGCCTCTGCTGGAGTAGAGTACTCTATTTTTGACTGGAATCAAATCTGCGAGCTCTTTGTTCATAACTCTCCTTTTGTTCAAACAGTCCCATCGTCTCATTTCACATGTTCAGCCCCAAAGTCAGCAGCAGTTGGCCTGTATCTCATGTGTACCACATGTTAATTTAATCATCCATTTCCACTGCTGGGTTTGTGTTAGCACAATGCATTAAGTAAATCTAGCCAGTGGTTTCTCAGCCATGGTCTGTTGGCAATGTACCAAAAATTTGGATTTACTTACACATTTACCTGTAAGTTCATTTTAATTTCAGTAGGATATTTATCCAACAGATGATGTGCTATAATAGTTGATCATTTTGCTTTTAGATACGACCTTAGATACAACCTTTTTTATTAGTTTTTACAAGGGCTGCATTAAGTGATTCTCTCTAGGCTCCTCTACATTTGTGAGAAACTACTGGCTAAATAACTAAAGTAGTTTTGGTGCATTAATTCATAATGTGCTCTACAATTCAAGGTTCAAGTTTCAAGGTCGGAAGGTCAAAAAAGCTTGACTGTATATGTAAACAGACTTTAAACAGGTTAAATATGTATACATATATAAGACTCTTGTTTGTAAACTTTAAGTCACGGTAGACCGCTCTTACATAATGACATGTCAGTACTGGTTATTTCAGCCATCAGCCTTGCAGTAGCAGGGCAGAGGTTTGTGCTTGGATATTTACAGACTTTAGCCCCTCCACTGCGGCCCAGGTGAGCCCCCGCGGCTCTGGGTCAGCCCCCAGTGCAGGTGGCAGGTGTGAAGGGTCTGTTCCTCTCTCTGTGGGCAGCTGTTGGCTCTACTGCCACTGTTATTGCCCAGAGCAAAGACCCCCAGACCTCTTCTTCTCCAGAAACAGCTGGACCCCGCTCCCCAACCCCACCTGCCTCACAGCCTATGCATCCTTGCCATATTCTAACATACAGAAGTAGAGCTTTAAATCAAAAACGAGCCCAATAATCGCTAGTACCGGATCTCTGCTGAGCCAGCACCCCTTTCCAGCTGAGATATACAACACCGTTATCACTACTGATGTGCATCATACAGCCGAAGTGCACTTTACATCTCCCATAATTCACACATCTGACCATTTGCACAAAAAGAAAAGAAAAGCATCTCAGCCAGACAGCAGCCACCTCTTAAAATAAAGTTTCATGCCAATACATCCACGTTGTCTAAAGGTCTAGATGGTGTTTTTCATTTCCAAAGCTAGAAAAGTTCTTAATAGATAAAAGGCTAAGCTGACCATGGTCATTTACCAGTGTGATCAGTTTGACAGGTAGACTGAGTTTTAGTTACCAGAAGAGCCTTTGAAGGGACAGTTCTTTGGAGAGCCATTTTTGCAAATGAGTAAACATGAAAAACCACACACACTGAAAAACACAATGTGCCTAAAATCTGCTTAACCCTACCATCATTTACCCCTGAAAATACACCAACTGTCTTAATTTGAATTAGGTGGCTGTTAATTTGTGAAACGGATCCTGTAATTTTATTGTAAAATGAGATTTAATGCATGAATGTGAAAATCTTTAATCTTAAATTCAAGGAGTTAATTTAGGGGTTTCTATTATTTTAAGGGCAAATTTGAAAAGTAAGGGGAAAATTCAGAGGTTTTACCCCTTGATCCTTTTTTGCCTTAATTATCCTTACATTTCTGTATGGGGGAAATGAAGGTGAAAGTAAGTTAATCAGGACAGCTCCGAACTGTAACATGCAGGAAAGATAATGACCACCACAGCTGGTGGCCTGATGGTTAGTGTGTTGACTCTTATCAAAATATTGTGGGTTCAAATCCCAGGACTGCCAGTGGCACCACCGTGGTACCCTTGAGCAAGGTACCGCCTCCTGCTCCACGGATGCTGTGTCACTGACTACCCAATGCAGAGAAAGGATTTCACACTGTGGTGTATTCAGATGAGATTATAAGGGACCAGTTTAGTTATGGGGATTGTAAAAGGAACCACGCCACACTGCAAACAAATGCTTTTACTATTACAAACAAAGCCCGTACCTGAGCTGTCCCTGAGCTGCTTGTCGACAGGGTCACATGCAGGGCACAGCTGAGCTGACTACATCCCTGATTTATGATTGGTCAAAATGTTGTCATAAAAACAGCTGGACTTGGAAAGAGAAAATTGCTTTAATTTTTATATTTTACTGCCCACACACAAACCCCCAACAGATAATAACTAGGAAGTTGATCAAATACAAGCAATACTGTTTGTTTGGACTGAAGATACATTTCAAAGGGCGTGTTTCCATGACGCTAACAAATTTATCAATTGCAAAAAGTGCCATCACACCATTAACAAATTAGCATGGCTAAACAGATATACAAGAAAAAAAAATACATTGATACGACTTCAACAACTGCCAGCCATAAACTGTGGGAGAGAGTTGTGCATCAGAAACACTTACATACACTGGAAGATCAAAGAATGCCACAATGTCTGTGCATCACAATATGGTTTAAGGACGTCTTGTAGACCTGTGGAAATGTGACTTCCCGTATCTCCAGATAACTCGAAACCTCAGAAAGCTATGCTCACTTCCTCTACATAAGTAACATGCAGCTTTTTAATGTTAGTGTTAAAACAGTTAGCTTATTGTGATAGTCATACCATATAATCTGATTGCCCACCCAGTGAGGAGTCCATTGAAATCCAAAATAATCCAGCATTTACAGTAGAACTGTCTGAAACAATTAGAATCACAGCATTGCCTGTGGATTCTGCCCATATACACAGTAAAGACAGTCTGTAAGAATGCAACATGCTTCATACTAGCATGAACATCAGCAGGATCATGTGCCCGGCTCTTCGCGGGCCTGCGTCATGCCTTTTAGAGTTTTTCTGTGAGTGGAACTGCTGAAAGAAGAGAGTGTGCTTTCAGCTTTGGGGGCAGATCAAAGCTAATGCCACTCGGTGCTATGGTTCCACTCGCTATTCTTTCATCTCTGAAGCCCTCAGACTGGCGGCCACAGGCGGGACCTTTCTTCCCAATGAGCCATCTTGTCATTTTCCACGCTCATCTTATTCAAGGTCAGAAGAATGGATTATTTATTGATCCAGAAAGATGCTGGAGTAGGCTGTATGCCTGATGGCTCCTGTGTTTCAATCACAAATAAAATGCACACACACACACACAAACCAGCTTCAGTGCTATGTGCGTCAAACAGCATCCAAAACACAGGTAATAAATGACAGCTCAGTGAGGTTCGTGATCCATATGACCTCTATGGCAATGTTCAATGGAATGCCTTTTCGGGTGTGAGTTGAGGGAGCATAAAGTGGTGGTGGACTTTAACCCTCTGTGGTACAAGGCCTTTCTGGCACTTTGATGCAGTTTGCTACACCTTTACAGTGAGTATTTCATCTCACTAATTTATACAAATGTTGATACATATGGTTATGTTCTCGGAAGCCACAGCTATAATAATATGGAAGTAAAGTGAATGTAATGAAAAACTATTTCCAAAGGTCTTTAAACAAAGTAATAAAACACACCCTAAAAATGTCTGAGTAAGACTTTTGAAGCCTGAGTCTTGTAAACATATGTCTTGGCTACAAAAACATGAGGAGAGCATTCAGAAATATTAGGTAGTTTCAATGGAATTTGTGAAAGAGCTTAAGAGCTTCCCCCTATCCCTGTCAATGGCCAGGCAGCCAAAATAATTCCCAGATTTCAAAGAGGGATGGATATTTAAATGTAAAAAATTATTTTGTCAAAATGGGGGCTTTAATGGCTGACACAGTGGTGGAAGGGGGTGTGTTCTCACCAGTGTTGTGCATGAACTAGTTCAAAAGAACGCGTTCATTGAACACGTTCATATTTCAGTGAACTTTGAACTG
>JBBKCR010000034.1:725290-739137 GCA_037577295.1 Ladigesia roloffi | reverse complement strand
GTGTGTGTGTGTGTGTGTGTGTGTGTGTGTGTGTGTGTGTGTGTGTGTGTGTGTGTGTGTGTGTGTGTGTGAGTGATATAAAGAGAAAGAAGTAAAGAACAAAGATACATAAAAACACATAGATAAGTACAACAAAAAAGTAGAATAGGCTCTTCACCAAGCTTTACTGCACCTGGACGCCTCACACTATCATCAGGTATTCAGGGCACAAAGGCTTGAGTGTAAGGTAAATTATTTAGAATGGCCCGCTGGATGCTGCCAGCGCAACCGCGAACTGATGAAGGCCCGAGCGAGGGCTCCTTCAGGGGAAAAGTTTAAACACAGCTTCACATCAAAGTAAATAAATACATCCCCATCCACCTTCCGAAATGAACACAAGGCATGAATATTAAATTTCAGCCTTTTTTTACAGCTTAAATTACCTGGAATACATTCACACACACGCTCTCTCTCACACAGCATTCAGTCAGTGTCCTGCAGAGAGCGAGCTAACACCGCCTGGTGTGGATGATGGCGACTCAAATCCGAGGCCTGTCCCATATGAGTCTGCTTCTGCAAAGGGCAAAGCAAATCCCCTCAGTGTGAGTGAAGCACCTGTTTCTCCCTGACAGTGACCTCTCTCTGAACCGCAGCAGAACCAGCTGCTTCCTTCCCCTCCATGCCCCGAAGAGACCGTCTAATCTCCAGCTACTTTGACTATCAGAGATTGTAATGGATGACTTCTAACATACAAAAAGTAGAGCAGCAACTTTCAATGACACAGAATATGGATGAACGTGCTGAACGTGCTTTTGAACACTCTGGGTTTGGGGAAATACTCCTTTATATTTAGCTTTACATCTTTGCCCTGTAGCCTTTAGTAGCCCTCTGAAATGTAAATCCTGGAACCAAAGCTGTAGAAACCTTTTACTACTTACTGTACATTACAGCTTCAGGAACAACATGAGTGAGTTTTAAATAATGGACAATGCTGTTAAATTATATAAGCAAGTTTTGTAGCTACCAGGATTATAGCAATTTAGACTCAAGCTGCTTTTTTATGTCAGGCTTGTCTTGGACTCAAACTGAGCACAGTCTTTAGCCGTCAGGTGACCAATCATATGCCTGTCTAAAAACATTGCCATGCTCTGTGCTCTGCATGTCTGCAGCATCCAATGAACACCAAAAGCAGATCATTTTTTAGAATTAGTTTTGACGTGAACACAAGCCTCTTTGGAGTCAGACTTAACTTTGCCTCAAACCTCTTTGGATATTGTCTTGACTTAGACTGAAACCTCTTTAAACTTTGTTTTTGGCTTAGACCCGAACCTCTTTAGAATGTATCATACTGCACTGTTCTCATGCTGTGTTCTGCTGGTGGCCTGGTAGCCTGTGGCAAAAAGGCTTAACCTGTTTACTCCAAATATTTTACATGTACGGCATGTTACATGAACATATTTATGGCTCACCAAATAAATATTAATGACTGCACTAATCTGTCCATACCTAAATCAATTAGTATTCATGTATTTTCTTTCCCAACTCAGCCTTTTAGACATCATTCTAGGGATTAAAGCATTGTGTCTTTGAAGATACCTTCCTGTGCAAAAGCTGTAATTCCTTTATTACAGGTTGCTTTCAATCATACTGTTGATTCAAAAACTTTGTTATGCTTGGGTAGAAGAAATGAAAGAAATGTGTTAACGTGTCTAAAGACGTCTAAGAAGTTGCCTAGATAAAGATGTTCCAACCACTCAGCATTCAGCATCACCAGTACACTGATCACCGCATGATCATCTGGAATCATCTGCACCTATTTTTTCCCCACTGGATCAGGACTTCATTTGGATGTGCTTTCAGGGACAGGACTGAAGTTGAGTCTTTAATAGTCAACCAGGAGGCCTGTAGAACTTTCCCAAGACTCCATTAAAGATACATGAATGTCTGGCTCTTTGGAAGCAAACTGTAAAAAATGAATGGTGGCACAAGACTTGTGCACAGTATTGTAATAAATATAAGAAGAACTAAAGTCAGAATTAAAATCAAGAGGGAGATACGGTTGTTAAATCGGGATGCAACCTCTTAGAACCCAAACCTGAAACCTACACTAATCTACTTATTTAGTGAATGATGTCTGAACCCAACATGATCAGTCAGGTCCCAGGTGGTTTAAACAACTATTACATGCTCTAATTTACATTTCACTTTTAAAACAGGAATTATTTTACGATCTTCATATCATTTCCATCCTTAAATGAAAAAAAAAACCTCATCACCCATAACATGACTGCAAATCAAACCCAGGGATCACTTACATCTTACATCAATGCAGACGGAAGCTTGCCACACTTACCACTGCAGAGATCACTGCCATTAATCCATTAATCTATTCCTTCTAACACAGTTCTCATAAGTGCTTTTTATAAGGTTACACACAGTAACTGCTCTGCCTTGAAGGGAGACAGCAAAATCTGTAGACAGAGATGAGATGTAAATGGACGAGGAGACACATCAATTGTGAGATACATACCTGTTTTTAGTCCATCTACCAATTCAGCTCAACTTAAAGGAGCTTGATAATGCTTACAGTAAAGACAAATTAAATATGCATTGCATTGTCTATTATTTAAGAATGCAGTACAGCATGTGCATGCATTTAAAATATGCAAAACAGGCCAAATATAATACTAGGACTAGTATTACAATTATGCTTGCTTGATTTAGGCTTGACATTTATTGAGTTTAGGGCAATTACTGCCATTTCTATTTAGCTGGTCCACTCTATTTGGAGTTATAATATATTTGGTTTTTATTCTGTGAGTCTGAGACATTCAAAAACAAACCCTCCGGTCTTCTTGTTCCGTTTTTCCAGGGGAATCCGATCGCTCTACATGGTACATTGAACCCCAGCAGAGAACACATCATATAGGCTCTTCTTCAGACAGCTGGAACCCACTGTGTATTCATTATACTTTAAGCCTCCAGTCTTCTCCATCAGTGGGTGGTTCCATTTAAGCACAGCGACTTTAGACTGGAACTTTCTTTCAGGTCATACTGTGGGAGATTGTTTTCTCACATATCGATGTTTCACACACTTTTGACATCTCTGCGTCCTTTGAAGCTTCTGAGACGGAGACATTGTGACTCTCAGGTAAGCCGCACTAAGTGCAGCATGCACAATAAAAAAAAAAAACACAGATGGCTGTCTCAGAAATAATTGTGGAAGAAATTGGGCGTGTGTGTGTACGTGGCTCTCCAAAGTGTGATTGCGAAATCGCCCACGCCAACATTATTGGCAATTTGTGAGACGCCGAGCACATTCTTGTATTTTTCCAATTTCAATTCTCAAATGAAAGCCGCATAATTCGCATAACATGAATCTCTGCCATTTCCCCCTTGACAAAAGCCTCCCATTCATTTGATAGTCCATGAATCAGACACAATATGCTGCTCCCCTTGTCCTATGCCGTGTTTTCAGATAAGGCCCTGGCTGCAGAGTGCCTGTGTGAACGTGGGTTTTGTGCCGCAGCAGAATGAGCACCGACTATGACATTATCCACATCTATTGGCTTTTAAAAGGGGGAGAAACGGCGGCGAATCAGGTGGCTTTCTAACTAGCACACAGAGAGCACAGTCAAGCATGAAGTGGAGGAGGGCTGTAATTGAAAGGTGGATAAGGGGAGCGTGGGCCTGGCCGACGCTTTGCTGGGGAAATCAAAGACAAGGCCTCTGAGTAATTCTGGGCCTGAGATGAGGTGTCAAGAGGGGACGCGATATCCATGAAAACAAATCTGCCCTAGTCAGAGACAATAGCTCAGTCTGGAGCCAAAAGGATGCTAATGAAAACAGATTGGATGACACAGTGGATTTGCACCTGGGAAAGGAAGTGACAGGCTAGACTGATAGCCATCCAAAACACTGCTGGAGCAATAAGTTCCCCCACAACCAATACTTTTTACTTTCTGACTGGATGTGGAACAAGACCAATTGATGGGTATCTTCTTACTGATCTCCTTTCTGGGCAGTTTTCACAGCTATGCATTATGGTGGTAACTTGCCTTATTGTAGATCTGGATGTAAAATCTAGATCAAATTCACCTGAGTTTTAATCATGTGATGCTAATTACTGAATTACATTCAGGTTTGCAAAGTGTTACTGTGAATTATCCCTGCATAGTAGGTGTGTTTTGTATCTTATTACCTGACTAGCCTGATGTGTATTACGGTTTTTGTAGTTCTCAAATATCTCAAACTATTGTTTTGCTTTTTAACCTGACATGTATACTTAGACTTCTCCAGTCCGCATGAAACTTGTCGTGCTTGTAGTCCTCAATGTCTGATAGTGTAAAGATTTGTGTCTCTAGATGGGTGTTTCTCTTAGCGCTAGCACTCCCTGAAGTGCATCAAGCATAAAATACTCCCTGAAGTGCATCAAGCTATGTGCAAGGAAGCACATAGCTCTTGCTAATTACGACTCTGTTGTGTGGTAGTACCACCTAGAGAGTAACACCAGTGTAGTCAAGCACTTCACTAGGCAGTTCTTGTGACACAAAAATTCAAACTTCACAATATTTTATACCCTGCATCGCTACCACATTTCTTTGGATACACACACAATTTCATAAAAACCTCTCCATAGAGAGTGCTAAAACTTACCACATTTCCGTATCTCAGGAGCTGCTAAACTAAAAAGTTTTAATTTGGTGTGTTAACAATATCACACAGCAATATAGTATGTCCAGTTCTAGTTCAGTTGATTTAATCACACATGTTCATTACTCCTGTCAGATGTTGACGGGATTTAACATTTGCCTTGTCTTACCAAATTCTGAATAGATGGATGAAGCACTGAAGACATAATCAAAGTTTTCCTGAAGCCAAACCAACAACAACTCCATTTGAGAGTTAACAGTCTTTGTTATCTAAAGTAGTGTAAAGGAAGTCTAAATCTATAAATTGTAATCTAAAGGAACAAATTTGCCTCATTCTTAAAAAAACTGACACAATAAGTTCTTGACAAGAGACACGTAGGAAGGTTCTATAACATCCCGTCCAGTTTTGTCCCAGTTGTATTTTAACACTCATGATCCCCCCTTCCTAATTCTTCATATTGGTATGTACCATGACCTCCAAGGGGCAGCTGGTAGGGTAGTGGTTAAGGGGTTTTCCTGCATTAAGGGAGTTGTGGGTTTGAATCCCAAGACTGCTAAGCACCTCCGGGTGCTGTTTTCCTGGCTGCCCCCTGCTTCACTTGGTGAATGGGTTAAATGCACAGTAAGAATTTCATGTTGTTTATGTATGCCCCCCCATCCCCCATTTAAGCTGCCTCTACAATAAGGCAGATGACTGTCCACTCTTATGATGTCCTGCTTTTTTCACCCATGGCATTTACTTTTATGCTTCTTTGTGTTTGTTTTGTTAAATTTGTTTGCATTTCTGTATTTCAATTATTGCCCCTGTGTGTTTTGAGTCCCCGCACTGTTGATATCTGCTCCTCCTTGGTCCCAATGTTCATGCCAGTCGTGCTGCTTAAGACTAAGTTGGCCTGCCCTCACTGCTCGTGGCTTCTTTTTGGCCTGGATTGTATGCTGTGTGTGTGCCTCTTTTATCAGGAGTCCAAGGCCTGTCCATAGTCACATGCTGAGTCCTGATAAAGGGTCTCTGTAAGTGCTTTTTGTGGTTGCAGGGTCTCTTCATTTGGTAAAGTTGCCCTTGTGGATGATTTAACTATGGGGCTTATCAGGTGTGTGTGGCTGGCCCCTAAAATGAGTGCTGTGATGGGGCTTTGCTAGGAGCAATATGTGGTTGCTGGACCCCCTCACTGGATGGGCACCTCCTGAAAGATGAATGGCTCTGCCTATCAGTGAACTCATGGTCTCCTTCATGGCTGGTTTGTTCAGGCCAACCTTTCAATAGAGCTTAAATCGGGCCCAAAAAGTGAAACTCAACCCGACCCGAGCCAAGCCAGTGCACTTTAGTCAGAGCCTGGCCCCGCCCGACACATTCACTGTAATTTTCACCCCGAGCCCGATTTAAACCCAACAATTTTTCAATACATTGGCCGTTATAACACATTCTCAACTGTGCGTGCTTTTGTATACTGACACTTCAAGCGCTCTGAGTGACTCAAATGCTGGATTATGGCCTGGCCCAAGGAGAGCTGGGGCATACTGGGGTCTAAATCTAAACTCTACCTCTCAGTGCTGTGTTCGACTGGTTGCTGAGAGTCTTCCTGGCATGGAAAAACTGTGTTTTCTGTATCTTTCTTCAAAAGTGAATGAAAACGTTGTAAATGAAACGTTATATGTCTCTGTAAAAACTGTTGTCCCTCTATTCCCTGTCCTGTCTTCCCTTTACTGCATAAATCAGTGCCCCGGATCCTTTTTGTTTTAAATCTGCTTTCACTGTTCCTACATACGCATCCCATTCTACCCGCTCATCTCCCCATGTGACAGGATCTTAAAGTGTTTTGCAATAAAATTTAGGGTTACGACACTTTAAGACCCTTGTTTCTACCCATTATTTTTTGTAGTGACACCTCACATCCAGAACTACACAAGTTTGACAACTGGAGTTGAGTCATGTGTACTCAAGCTGAGAAAATCCTAATCCACACAGTACATGGGGCTTCAGCTTTGGGAAATACTCAGTTTGCCAGACAGAAAGACCTAGGTGATCTTCAGCAAAGACCTAAATTACTTTCTGGAAGCTTCAATTTGTCCAGTGATGCTGGGGTACCCTTCAATGAGAAAAATACCTGTTTTACCAATACATACAACCCAAACATTGTTTTCTGTGTTCCAATTGCCACACAAAAAAATAAACAAAAAAACTGCCACAAAGGTATTCTTGAGTACTTTAACAGACTTGCTAAGAGAACCTCTGAAAACCTTTGAAGAACCTTTTGCTAATGCATTCCCAGGGTTATTCCTAGAACACTGACTTCATGTACAAGCTCTTTGAATTTTACAAAAGGTTTTTCAATCACACTCATTTGCTAAATCTACTGGACGGTTTTTGACTATGTTTTTCCACCTTTCATCCTACAACCACCAGGAAAGGCTCCAGCACCCCATAGCCCTTCTCAGATAATGGATGTGGACTGATGTGTCCTCTGTGTCAGTTGTAGTGCCTTGTTAAATTTGTTTCAATGTTTTCATTTCGTTTAATTTGTTATATAGGTTAAAACAAATGTATGTATTAGTGTTTATTGAATCAAGCTTTTTATGATAAACTAGTTCTTGCGTAGATGAGTTTGCATTGGGTAAGTGTGGTTAGCTAGCTCACAGGCTAGAAAGATCTGAACTGGGAAGGCTTCAAGGTCGGTGTAAATCCTGAGTTTTCCTTCTGACCACTAGCAAAATTTACTAAAAAAGTGAGAAGGTTTGCCAAAATGGTTTCCCGGGATCCGTGAGGGTTAACAATGATTGTACAAGTTTCAAATGTGCTCCAACATCTGCACCAGCATTGTGGTATAACTGAACAGCTGAGTATAGCTTCTTTTCAAAGTCAAGGTCCATGTCATGTATGCAAATAAACATGCTCTCATTGTTAATTGATAGGTACTCAGTGCTGCATATAGCGTTAGCAAGCTGGGGCTGTCTACACCAGCATCAGATTGAAGGGTCACATCCCAAACATATATTGTAGGCACCTCAACGATTCTGTCCCTATGTCAGACAGTGTTAAAAGGTTAGGAACTTTATAATATATAGGGTGCAATTGAGTGAATAGGGTTTACACATTGTATATGTATAAAAAATCTTTTATATGACGATTGTACATGAACATGGACACAATTAGTCTCCCAGCAAAACAACAACATAAACGAATATAATACCCCAACTGTTCCGCAGGTTTTCAATGATTTTTCAATGTGCTCTGCTCAGTGGTGGTTTAAGCCCATGCTAAATCTACATTACTGATAAGATACAAGTGGAGCTGCCTCTTTCCTTTAGAGTTTGGCAATAAACACCTCAGATGTGATCAATCAGGAAAAGAGTTAACACATACAGAGTTATGACTCGGAGTCAGTGGATGTACGGCCCTGCCCTTGATATATCCAAGGGGGAAAATCGATAACAAGAGGTCTAAACAAGAAAATAAAAAGATCAACCACACAAACACACATATTCTTGCTCCCTCACTCCCTCTGGTATGATCAAAGTGTGTGTTTTTTATCTTTTTTAGAGCCGAATATCACTGATGGAACAAATCTGTGGGCTGAGCAAAACATGGAAACGGATCTACAGCCCGGAATAAAAGAGATCATTCATGCAAATAAAACTGCGAGATGCGTTTTATCCATTGTCATACTTCACTTTAAGTGAGTCCTCCATTAAAACTTTCTGCTGCGAAATTGCCCAGAGCAGGCTGTGGGCAGTATTAATATTTCGAATTAAAAACTAAAAGAATCGTTGCAGGTGACACCCAGGAGCATTTTATTGCACAAGAGGGGACGATAACATCATTTCGGTCAGCCTTTCGGCTCCAGCTTTCTTCTAGAGCAACACCCATAACGTTATAGACTGCCAGCTGGTGATAGATTACACGGAATCAAATTGATGTTATTAGATTCCGAAAGAAAATATGGAATCCTAACCAGGCACTTCTCTATCTTCAATTACATTCCGGTTTACGTCTACATGTGTTTACTGAAAGACAGACATCATTTAGAAGTTTTGTCCCAGATCCGTCCCTTTGTAGTTTGTAGCTTGCTGTAGAAAAGCTGCTTGGGGAAATCACCATATGGCTGCCGAGCAGGAGAACTTCTCCAACACACTCGGCCATGCAACAGATTGTCTGGTGTGTGAAGTAGTGGCCATAGACACACCAGATTGTCTGGTTCAGTATGTCAAACAGTGACAAGACAGTAGGAAATGGAACCAATGTGCTTTTCCCCATGGGAAGCTAACAAATTACACTCTTGTTTTAACTCCAGAAATGTAATGCCATGTGGTGACAGTGGGATCAGAGGGCATCTGTAACCACTTCATTATACAAACAACGCTCATGTAGGTTTCACATTTAAGACTAGTCATTTGAGAGTAAAATGGAAATGTGAACTCGACATAACTTTTACATAAACAGTACAGTGCAAGCGCTGCCTGATGCTCTTGAAAAAATATTTACGAACTATTTAGATGAGTAGGAAGTTTGTTTCCATTAATATTACTAAACCTTCTAAATAAACCAAACTGAATAGCATTATATAGTAAATAGTGATTTTATGCCCAGTACATCAGTGTGCTCCTTGTGGAAGCCCAGTAGATCTTTCTCAAATTCAAGGACGCTTCACATGACAAGTATAAAACTGACAAAAAACTGAACAGCACACACACTTTGGTGATAATCAGTGTGGTGGAAATTTAAATATAACAATTAAATAATTACAAAGAATCATGTAATATAAATCAAATTAAAAACAAATGAGCTAAAACAAAGTAGTTCGATCTGGGTCTACCCAAATATGCTAATATTGTATCGGTTAAGGCAGTGGCTGGTGTTAGCCACTGCTTTATTTTTTTTTTCCTGTTCTGTTTTCATTTTTCTTGTCGAGGACTTTTAGTTTGACATCCCTGTTCAGTTGTGGTTTAATGTGTATCACATGTCTGTGTGCACTTCATGTATCATTGCTTTCAGCTCTCTTGTGTTTAGGTTTCATTTAGTCTTGTTTAGTTAAGTATTTAAGTCGATTTCTGTCATTTGTCCCATCATGTGTCCATCACCTCACTACCCGTGTTGTCACCTCATTTTCCCCGTGTGCATTTCTGTTTCGCCTTGTTATATTATTCCTGCCGACCACTGTGCCTAGTTTTGGTTTTTCTTTTGTTTTTGTTTAATAAAACGCCCTTCATGGATCCCTGGTCTCCTGTCAGCATCCCAAGAGGTAAATCACAGTCGGGGGTATGCGCCCTTGACTGTGACAAATATATATTATATATATTATATATATTATATATAGTATTGCAAGTCACTATGTTATTGCAAGCCATATTGTTATTACTGACTATAAATTAGAATACATAGATATACAGTACAGGCCAAACGTTTGGACACACAACCTTCTCATTCATTGTGTTTTCTTTATTTTCATGACCATTTACATTAGTAGATTCTCACTAAAGGCATCAAAACTATGAATGAACACATGTGGAGTTACATACGTAATTAGAAAGGTGAAATAACTGAAAAAAAAATGTTTTATATTCTAGTTTCTTCAAAATAATCACCCTTTGCTCTGATTACTGCTTTGCACTCTCAGTCAGAAAAAAGAGACAGAAAATATGTTTTCAGTTATTTCTCCTTTTTTTTTGTTAAGTAGATAACTCCACATGTTTTCATTCATAGTTTTGATGGTCATGAAAAAAATGAAAATAAAGAAAACACATTGAATGAGAAGGTGTGTCCAGACTTTTGGCCTGTGCTGGCTATATATGTATGTTTTTTTAATGACCAAAACAGGTGCAAGTTATTTTTTAATAAAGCCCATATTGAAGTCCATTAAAATAGTAGTGGAGATGTATCCTGGAAACCAGATAAACACAAGGAAACAGAATGACCTGAATAAAAAAGACGAAATACAAAGGAATGAAAAAAAAGGTATACAAACCGACGATTTCTGACAAGCAGAACCTAAATAAAATGAGCTCTAAGCCATCATGTCTCTGAAACCTGGAGCAAAATCTTACAACAACAAAGACCTGCAAATGACAAGGCTGAACAAAGGGGTCCACATATACAGACCACAGCGAGGAACAGGTGGACGACAGTACAAAGAGAGGGGAAATAATCAGAGACCAGGTGAAGGCTAGGTGAGGCAGAAGGACAGAGCAGGGAAACCAAAACAAAAACAGAGGCACATTTCTGAAGACATAAGAGAAGGTAAACAAGAAGGCAAGGGAGAAAAGTACAACGTAGGGCCTTCTGAACAAAGTATAAATACATTTAACATAATTACACAGTCCAGTTTATCGAAACTTCTTTCTCATACTTTCCTTCATTGGTCATTTGATCAGTTCTATTATACAGAGGTACAATTTCAGATTGGAGCCCATCTGTTGCTGCAAAATGTATCAGTCCCCCTCTACCCCAGGAAAATGATATTTATGTACATTTTAATGAACTAATATTTTATTACATTAAAATGACTAAAAGGTCAAAAGTCAGATCAGGATGTACTCATTGCATAAATGATAACTGCTATGGAGTGTGAAAAAATTATGATCCCTAACCTGAAGGCGTACCCCTCATTGTACCCCTCCCATCAGGAGAGTGCTATCGCCCTGATAACAGTATAGTCTTAGATTCTAGGGGTTTAAAAGGAAGGTGTTTCCAACAAGGTGGACAGTAAGCCTATTTCTATGTATGTTAAGTAATTAGGCTTATATTCGGTCATCAAATTGGATAATGAACAACTATTATAAGCAATTCAGTACAAAATGTCTGGATAGGTCCTAGACTTGTAGGTGTTTAAAGGCATCACTGTGAAATCAGGGAGCTGTAACCTCAGCACAAACTTTCCACTGTTTTGCTAAAGCAGAAACTATGCTGCGAGACAAGGCGGACCACCCAAATTCCGTCCTGGATTTTCCTCCTTTTGTTTACTGGCGCTGGCTCACGAGGGCCCAGCGCCCGTACCTCCTTAATAAAAATAACACCACGTCCCACTGGAGGAAGCCTGGCTCTTTTGTACCTCAGTTACTGGAGCATAAAGTAATTAATTGTTTCATTAACATCTGCCTTGTAATTACGATGCGTTGCAGAGTGGCTTGGTGGCTGGGTCTCCAATGGTCCCTTACCACAGGTACAGCTGGGAGAGAGAGAGAGAGCAGGAGAGAGAGAGGGAGAGATTTAGAGAAGGAGAGGGAATGTATATGTATTGGTAGCATCCTAGCAGGGCCCACAGCATCGCTGTTCTGATCAAGTTATCATGGTCACAGCAGGAGGCACCGCATTAGGATGTGTTATTAGTTTCCCAGCTGCACTGAACTTAGTTCTCATATATAGAGCAACAGCTCCCTGGTGCACCATCCCTTTGTCCTAAAATTATCTCCATGTCTGCCGGCGTGCCATGCCAGAACAGCTTAGTGCTTGAAGGTGCTGTTTATTTTGCTTATACCATTGATTTGCTGCATTTTCGTGTTCCTATTGTCGTACCTGAGCCGAAAGAATAACATAACAGCATGACCTCTGTGACTGTGCTGTGTATTTGCTTGCCCAGGGAATTAATTAGTTCATGTTATCTGGACCCGCTGCGAAGACGCACTGGCAGGGAGTCCGAAGACGCAGGAGCCTAAAGACAAGCAAGGTTCAAAACGTGTGTTGCCACACGCAGTGACATTGATCAAAAACTTAGCTTGACACCATAAACATGTACTTTTCTGTATCTCTTATGCACACACATACAAACACATTCTACTCAAACGCATGCTGCATACAGAATGATGCTGCATTATTCTAAGTAGCCAGATGCATGACCGGTCTCCTTTCATGCAATTTTGGTCATTTCAATTGCAGGTTACTTGTAGAGGCAGGTGCCAGTTTTCCAGCCTGATGAGTTTGATCTACGCTTTATTTATTTATTCATAGCTTGCAGTCACTTTTAAGCATGAAGAGCAGGGCTTGTGGGAGTAAAAGTAAGTCTGTACCACATCTTATTCTAATCTGCAGCAGTGCCGACTCTGCCAGATGCTATCGTCTCTACATAACTCATCCTGTCATCTCATACGGATTCTCACCGCCTGCACACGTGGCACCGGAGCTGAGCTTCACATTGCCCTTAAAAGCCACAATGTAGGGGAAAATCTGGTCCTGCATCAAATACATTCATTGAAATAAGTGGAGATGAACCCTGTGCTCCATCGGTGGCTAAAAAAGATCCCTGTAATTAAGTTGAACCAAGCTTGGGCAGATGTGGCAAATTACATTAACTACGTGTTACTCTTATTTAGACAAGCGTCATAAACTGGCTGCCAGTCCGCGAGCAGTTTGCTCTGACAGTTAGTAAACCAGGTGTTTGCTTGTTTTCCCATCGATGGCAGTAGCATTGCAACAGGCAGGAAGTGGCTGTTTCTGACACTTAACAGAGGTTTGTGTGGGAACGAAAGCCCACATGACTCAAGTGATCTCTCCTTTTTCAGCATCCATCTCCCCATTCCTGTCCTCCTCCCTGCTCATGTCAGTCCCTATAGGAAAGCTTCCCCCATCCTCTATCCCTGCTGTGCTCTAATGGCATTGATTTCTTGTATGCATAAGTGTCTCAAGCCTCCTCCGTCCTTCTGCAGCGCCTCAAAGCCCAAGGCTGTCTGGTCCTCCTCCCAGCGAGGGCGCATGCAGATAACATGGAAGGAGTTGAGCTTCTTTGTGAGTGACCTGACCGCACTTCACTTTCTCTTCTCTACCCACTCATCCACCAGTGAGAAGACCCCGGTGCTTTTTTACACCCTGGAATCAATACCTGTGTCTGGCTCACACACACACACACACACATATTGTGCTTTGAACCCCTTTGTAACCCACCACCTATTTTCCACCCATTTGAAACCAGGGAAGGTGTAATGGCCTACTTTGAGAAGTTTGCCGAAAGTGCTATTCATATCTTGAGTTTAACTTGAAAACCATGGTTCGTTTTTGTATTCATTTCATTGGATAATAATAATAATAATAATAATAATAATAATAATAATAATAATAATGCAGTTTTGAATTTAGATTTTAAATTATTATATTTTATATTGTTCTATTATTTTATTATTATATTGCCAGTCACCACATAAGCAATTTACTCATGGATCAATAAACGTTTCTGATTTTGATTATGTTATTCATATCTTAAGATTTACTTTAAAATCATAGTTTTTGCATTT
>JBBKCR010000034.1:710440-722701 GCA_037577295.1 Ladigesia roloffi | reverse complement strand
GCGCGTGGTCACCAGCCCCCTCGTTTGTATCCGCGACTGGGCTCATCCACCACGCTACATTGGTAGCTCACTGTTCTTTCCCACATTCACGGCCACAATCCGACAATTTTTGCCAATGTATCTTTCTCTTTGATGTAATAAGTTGCATCAAGTAAACACAGATAGAAAATATTAACATTCCAAGTTACATAGCAAAAACCGGTGAACATTTTGAAAGAAGTAACTATTTTCTATATCGACGCTTGATAGCATAGACGTTTGTACACAAAAAACTATAACTTAATATATCTCCTTGAACATTTTAGTGTAGCCTTACTCTAAGACCATTACCTGTATAGACTGATGGATGTATAGATGTATGAATGGATAGATAATGCACAGAATAATTAGACAGAAAGAAAGAAAGAAAGAATGAAAGAAAGAAAGAAAAAAGTAAGAAAGAAAGAAAGAAAGAAAGAAAGAAAGAAGAAGTAACTTGTGTTTTGGTAATGAGTCAAACCAAGTTTGTCAAAAAAGGAGGAAGATTAAAATGTGCTTCACAGAAAGGCTGTAGGAGCAAGATTGGGCAACACTTGCATATTCTCACCCTTCTCTATCTAGGATGGAGCAAACTGACAGTTTGGACAGAGTGTTAAAGCTGTGGAGGAGTCAGAGGCGCTTTCCAAATCAGATTCATTCTGCTGCTGAAACTCAGATATCATTGCTGACGTAGCATAGGCAAACCTGACATTTAATCATCGGGGAGATGAAATGGTCATACTTTATATAATTATTTTCAAAAAAATGGATTGAGAGCTCACAGATTTATGCATTAATAATAGCTCTTTTCCAAACAACAGAGCCATCAGCATGAGACTGAATGTTTTCAGTGATAACAAACACAAATTTGGGACTTTCTTATGAAGGGAAAATGCATTGGCTTCTGCATTGCCTCCAGTTACCCTTTTGATCCTTACTTTTTTCAGCTTTATCTACATTCATTATTACTGTGTTATTTCCACTGGAATTCCAAAAGTAATTGCAAGAGGCGTTCTTTTTCCAGTGGGCCTCTTAAATGAGGTTGTACCTTTAGAAAGGCAACTGTTGTTGATTGTTTGATTGTGAGTCATTTCTGTGCATAAAGCCTTTCCTGACTAATCAAGGCAAACTGGGCTCTAAATATTAACAATGTTTCTAGTAGCTTCTATTTTGACACTATTTTATATTTCCCTTTGAAATTCAGCTTAGCCTTGGAATTTTTAAATGTCAGATTTATTTATATTTATGCACCGATGAGCCAAAAACCATCTAATATGCTGTAGTCCTCCTTATGCCAAAAAAACAGCTCTGATTCTTTGAGGCATGGAGGGTGCCCTGTGGTATCTGGCACTAAGATGTTAAAATTGAACTTTCACATTCACAACGATATTTTTATGCAGTGTTATATTTTTCAGACTAAAGAGATGGCACCTCACTTGATCTAGATCTGATTTGCTGAATATCTAGATACTGGATGGGATGTTGGAGGGCAAGGAAAGAATAAATTCAAGCCAGTTTTACAACAAATCTCGCATGAAACACACTCAGGCTGTGTGATGTCCCACTGTGATTTTCTCAACAGATTTTTAGCAGTTTCATCATTAAAACCTACACCCGTATTATATCTGAATTAAGCTACATTCAGCGCCTCATGCTGTTCTGTTTTATTTAGGAAAAAAATGTATGCAGCATCACTGCTTGTTTAGTTCAAATCCTGATGTGAATTTAATTTTGATTCTAGTTGCCTCTCTGGATAGAAGTCCTCACATTTATTTATTTATTTTTTTCACATCGAGCTATATCGCACAATGTTCATGATGATGCAGGAAGATCATTACTCTAAACAGCCTCTTCTTGTAAATATTGACTATAGTCTTGCAAATCTTTTGAAATGAACCTGAAAACAAAGAGCAGGTGTATAAGAGCTGTCTATTAAGCTTGCATATTTGCCACATAGTAACTGGATTTCAGCCCAACTGACCAGCAAAAAGTTTGTGTATAAATGTGCATGGCTAAAATCTAGTCAAGAGACAATCCAGATACAGATCCTATGAGGTGACCAGATGTAACTTCGGACCTAGATGCTAATTTAAACCCCACCCATTTTAAAGCTCAGTGGTTTTTACTCAAAAGCATTGTTTCTCAAGGTTTCATTATTGATTCCAAAAATTATATCATCTGTAGTTTTCAACCTTAGTTTAATATTACTATTGCAATCATTTCTCTGTGTTCAAAAAGAAGCTGCCACACTCACACACACACATGAACACATTCACACACATTGTTGCACTGACTGCCAATGAGAACAGATGACAGGGTGACACTTCTGCATCCTTTCTCACTTGGCCGTGACTGACGCAAATTTCAGGGCCGGCAGAGGAGGCTGCTGGTGTGACAAAAGGCCAAGGAAGCATCCTCATCCGGGCTAAAACTGTCCTGAACCATAGTGATGATAATCACAGCGATGGCAGTGCTTGTCACCAGGACCGTACAAACAGGGCTCTCTCAACAGGATGGCAGAGAGACGGGGGGGAAGCGTCCTCCCTGGCATCTTCCTCAAACTTGAACTGGCAGGAGATGTTCGATGGGCTGCTTTTTCCGATGATGACTGATCACCTTCTGCTGGGGGGTTACTGCAGAAAAGAACATTTGTCTGCCTTTTTTGTTTGCTCTGGAACGTTTTTCTTTTTTTTTTCCTTGTAACATTTTTTAAGTCAAAGTTGAGATGAGAATGTCTTTCAAACCATTTGACTGTTCATGTTTTTCTCCTTGTTCCTCTGTATCCTTTTCATCTGCATGTCTAGAGCTGTTGTGCTTACTATCCTATATTTTCCTACACCATAATTTATGTGCTAACATTCCTATATTTAATATAATTGCATAATTACATGATTGCATAATGATTGCCTCATAGTTTATAGATGTAGTTTTATGTGAATGTTTGGGCACATTTAGGCAAAAACACACTTTTAGAATGGAAAGACCATTGCATCTGCATATAACTGCAATTCTCAAAACATGTAGCCAAAGGGCTTAATCTGCAAGCATACTGCAGCATCTGAGTCTAACTTTACCTAAATGCTGCCTTCAGAAGTTGCTGACTTTTGCAAGGAGTTTACACTTAAAGTCTTCTGAAGACCGTCTATGTCGGCCATGTCTATTTGCAGGTCCTTGGCAGCGATGTCTCTTATTGATGAATCTGATTTGTCAGTGATGTGCATGATTTGAACAGTGCAATCTGTGGGCAGCTTTTTCAGAGGTTTGTCTTGGTCTTACAGGACTTGTCCTGACTTCAACAGTTCTTTTTATCATGCACTCATTAATGGCATTTCAGAAAAAAATTAATGCAGGGAATATTTAAATGTATCTCATAGCTTTTTCTTAATTTGTATGAATCAATAGTCCTTAATTCCCAGCCAGACCCTTGATGAACCCATGGTTGTTGTGTGTAAACAAAAAACTTAAAGGGGTTTGAAGGGTGACACAATTTACTATGTTCTGGACTTGTTAACATCTGAATTTAATTAAATGCCTAATCAGTCAAATAAGCTCTTAGACCTTGCAAAAAATAACACTACTGGACTAAATATTGTGTTTTGTCTTTTTTATTTAATCCTTTTCCATTTCCAGTATATTCAGTTTCACAATGTAATCATAACCATGCATCAAGCATTGCAGAATTTAGGCATTTTTTAATTTGTTGCAGGCAAATGTTTAATTGACTTTATTTTCAGGGAAACTTTTGTGTAGAACTGTGATGCTTTCTGTTCTGTTTGTGTTGGGACTTTTATTATTATGGTTGAGCTTACCGGTCTTGCATATGTTTACATAATGTGTAACAGCTGACTGGTGTGCTCAGAGAATGAGATTTTAATTTTTGTCGGTTTATTGAGTTGTATTTAGGTTCATTTGTGGTGGACCTTAGTGGTCGGTCCACATCCACTTGTGTGGTTTATAGACCAGTCCTCTGAGTCCTGGTTTTGAGTTCTGTTAGGCCATTAAGCCTGTTTGCTTTGCTTTGTCTCAATAAAGTCTAGGAATCCTGGAAGTCTGGGTTTGTTTTATTTAACAATCAATTTTTTTCCAGTGTATGAAATTTGACAATCAATAATAGTTTGAAGAAATGTATAAATTTGTCCCCAGAAAATTGATTTTTTTTGTTAAACCTTTGAACACAACTGAATGTTTGAATGACACAAAGACATTTTCTCGAAATTCATCAATACATCCATGCATTTTCTCCTGCTTAACTGGAATCAGGAAGCGGGGCAACAGCCCCAGACATCTCTCTCCTTCGCCATTTCATCCAGCTTTTCCAGGGGAATCCTGGGGCGTTCCCCAGAGTCTCTCCAATGTGTCCTGGGTCTTCCCTGAGGTCTCCTCTTGGTGGGACATGCCTGGAACACCTCCCCAGGGAGGAGTCTAAGAGTCATCCCTACCCCCAAAATAGATGCTCAAAACACCTCAACTGGCTCCTCCTTGCCTGGACGTGGGTCAACAGGCTCTCCCTCTGGAGCCAGTTCTGAGAGTGGGGTTTGCTGGCGGGTACCTGGTGACTGAGCCTATACACATGGGGCCTGGCCAGACAAAGCCTGAAAAATGACATTGGTCCCCATTTCAATGGGCTCACCATGCATAGGAGGGGGGGGGGATCGATCCTCAGCTGCAGAAGTTTAAAAATTCAAATGAAAATAAATTAGGTGATGGACTAATGGGTATGATATTTTCCTCTGGCACAAGAGCTCATGGGTTTGAATCCTGCCATCAGCAAACCACCAGAAGTTCCTGAGCAAAACCCATGTCACTTCGAGGAGACTGGTTTGATTTTGCTTTGGATAAAATTGTCTGTTAAAATATAAATAAATGATCTCTTCTTCTTAAATGGATAGAGAGAATTTGCCGTTTGCATTGAAGTTCTGTTTGCTTGAGTGAGGAAAACAATTTAGATATGTGTATTGTTGCTAGCTATGAAAGTTGTGTATTTCCAAAGAGACTAGAAGACTAAGATATGTGTTCTAACAGACTGTGATTGGTGGACATGTACATGGTGCTGCTGTACCAGCCAGACAGGGCATCTGCTAGACTGTGTACAGAGTGTCCTGCAGTAAGTGTGCTGAGCTGCTCACTGATGCTACATGTCTGCTGTTATGGGTTGCAGTGCCAGTTCTGAAACTTTTGCATTAAAATAAAGATGCATGTAGACCTGCTTCCCCAAGTTGGGAGTGCTCATGCAGGTGGGGTAATAGGGGGTATGATTAAAAGTAGCATTGCACTGGATTTTCTTGATTTATTCAATAAGATTCTACATCATAATATAAAGCATTTCATATCACCAGAGTGAAGAGTTTTGCTACCCTGTCTCATCCGGTTTCGTCAGTCACAAGAAAAAACCCATGAAAGGGGATTCTGTTCAATAATTTGAGTTCATTATCACACCAACCAATCAGAACTCATTAGAGGTAATGTCATCCTCACTTAGACCTACATACCAAAATTACAAAACATCTTTGGATTAAGTGACAGATAAACACATGGTGTATATATGTGTCTGTGTGTGTGTGTGTGTGTGTGCACCAAAGAACAGGGGTGGAAAATAAAACACGATCTATGTTATAGACTCCAGAGATAAGCGCTGGTTCATATATCGTGGCTGTAAAAGAGCGTGACTCTGACCCGGGTCACTGTGTTTACTAGCCAATAGAAAGAAAGGTCACCTCATTAAAACAAGGTAATGCACTTGTCAGTAGTTTATACCTTCTACTATATATGTGTGTGCCTGTATATGTATTCCTAACATAGTGCAAAAGTCTTTCTTTCTTTCCTTCTTTTGTTTTGTTTTATTTTCTCTTTTTTTCCATCAGCATTTGATGAGCTTGATGTCTTCAGTTTCATTTCATTTTGCAGAAACGAATACCATAAAATCATTACTTATTTATTTATTCATTGATGTATTTATTTATGGTAGATGGTTTCAAACAAATGTATTCTTTCAGATCCACCCATTGCCCCCAATTAAATTCAAACTTGATTTCCTTTTCAAAAATTCTCCTTTGTGGTATTATATACATACGTTCGACTGCGGTGTGGTCTACAAGAATCGCTGTGCTTTGCTGCACCGCAGGCCATCCTGTCATACCAGATCAAAGGTGAATGGAGCGGAGTCCTAACTCCTGTTCCTCTTTTATCTGGGAGCGGTACGGCCGGGACGAGACCCCACTTCAACAGCAGCAATCTTGTCATTTTCCACACCAATCATACTCAAGGTTGAAGGCACATCTTTTTATTGATCTGGAGAGGCCCCAGCAATGAGTTTCATGCCTGAGGGTTTTGCGATTCAGCTAACAGGGGAAAAAAAGTAGATACTATACACCTATGGGTGAAGCGCTCACTCCCAAATTTCTTCTCCGCCTCTGAACAATAAAGCACAATATTAAATGTATAAATAGAAGAATGATGGTATTGGTGAGCCTTTGTTCGGGTGCATCTGTTGAAGGTGCTTTGTAAGATGTTGAGAAAAGCAGTGACCTCAGTGACCGTGCTCAGTGACCAGACTTGAGAAGAAAATGAAAACTAATTGACTTTTTGTACAGCAATAAAAAGCAGCCAGGGAAAGGTGATGTAAGGTTTACACAGTAGCCTCTACTGGACTGTTTCATGGAGACAATGCTGACAGGTCTAAACAGTGCAGTCTGGGGCTGGTCAGTCAGAAACTACGGTTTTAGGTACTTGCATCAATGCACCACCAACATCAGAATCATAATCATGTTTTTTTAAGTTTGTTTTGGTTTTTTTTGTACATTTGTGGTCTCAGACAGAGAGTTTGAGGTGCATAAATAGGTGCTTGAGGACAGAATATACCTGGGTTAGATTTCTGGCCAGGCGGCTGAGGATCCCTTCTGTCTAAAGTTTTCCCTCTATTCAGGTTCGCTGACTTCTAGGTGTAAATATTTGTATGTCTGACCTGTGATGGACATCCTATCCAATTTCTCCACCTTTTGCCCTGTGATAAATTCCAGCACCCCCTCTGACCCTTGGTTTATGATATGCAGTTTAGATAATGGCTAAATGTATAATAAATTATGCTAGTAGACTTTGATTTTATCAGAGAAGTTTGTCTTGTTTAGGTTAGTTTATGACATGAACATATATTTGTTCTCAATGATGCTTGGTTAAGAGGAGTGTCTTCACTCTCTATTTAAAGACAGTGAGGGTCTCAGCAGTTCTGACAGTCAGGAGTAGTTTGTTCCACCACTTCTTCATCCTTTGATAATAAATGACACTGGACAGGCACCATTAAAACAGAAAACTAGAAACTGCTTGTCAAGATGTCAAAACTGCATGATGACTAAACTTCTAAATGCTTCAAAGACATTCTCATGGGCAGAAATATGGTGTTAGAAGTACCATGAACACCAACGGGTGTGAGATGTTAGAGACATCCACAGTGGAAAACAGTTTCAATTAATTTTCTTTTTGCTCTTTTTTATTTAATGTTAGCTGGCTGCTTCCCATTCTCCCTGGAATAGTTTGCTCTGAAATAGAAAGTTGAAGTTGCTATATAACTGCAATGTAGTTTGCAAAGTCCTCTGAACACATCACCACCTCAAGGCAGTAACAAGTGCTCCTCTGTAGCCATTTAACGGGACATAATCTGATACACCCTCATATTGAAAAGTGCTTTCCTTCTCTTCTTCAGATGTGGCATGCCCTTGCTCTGCATCAGTGGAGAGCAAGTGATTAATCCTTGTCCAAAGCTCTGTGCTTTGTCAAGCACCTCTGTCTGCCGATATAAATCAGTTTCATCCCCACTTTAATGAGGGCTCCTGACATCCGCTTCCCTCCTGACCTCATTAACACATCCGGAAAAGAAAGCACCCATTAGAAGGACATATATGTTTATGTTCAAATGTGAGTTCCCACTAGGGGTTTAATATAGTCTCAGAACATCCTGTGCCCAAGTCTGACTTGACCTGAGCAACAGCTCCAAGTTCCAAGTTCCAAAACCTACAAAATTATATCCAAGCAGAGTGTGACTAAATTCTGTCTGGACATGGCTGCAGCCTTATAACACGTTGTGTGAACTTAAGTAATCTGAGAAATGTATTTCCAAACTGAAAGCAATGTGGCAACATTTCCATTGTATTCTGATATATTTCTGTGGGTGTAACGATACATCGAGATATTGTGGTATCACATAAAAAATGTGACGATGCATTATGTTGAATAAACATCTGTTATGAAATGATTATATGTGCATTATGTAATGTTCAACCCGCACCAATCAGTAAGACAGTTCAGCATATTCATGTCATATATAACACACATCCCCACCTTTAAGTTTCATTAGAAATTTGAGAACAGTATACAGTCATCATTTTTCCTTGTTCTGCACTAAATATTGGGAAAATATTGAATTGTGAGATCAAATTCATGTCCAACCCAACAGCAACCTGACAAAATTCTATTTAAACCAAAATATAGACAAGAAAAATTATGAAACTGATTGTAGCCTGATAGATCTAAACATCACAGCCCAAATATCTTCTACCTAACTTGATTTTAGCCATATAGATTTATTTAAGATAAAAAAGGGAAAATTGTATTAGTCCCACACGTGTTACATTTGCTAATGTAGTCCTTCTCTAGTTTCAACTTAACTCCACAAAATTCCATCTGAAACAGATTATAGGTTGATCAAATTTACTTTAAGCCCAAATGTTAGTCAACCAGTTTCACTTCAAACTTGACAGTGGCCCCAAAAATTCTTTCAGGACCTAACTGCAGTCTCAGACATGCTCTGAAAACAGATTCTGCACTCTCTTATTTTATATCATTATTCATTCATTTTATATGGGTCATGAAAAAAACACATATGAAATCTAAACCCTATAAATATTTAAGAACAAAGTCCAAAGCTGACCAAACCTGCTAATACCCAACTATTCTTGACTGTATATACACTTTACTCAAGTCTTAGTTCACATTTCTTCCATGCCTTGTCTATGCATGGCCAGGATAGACCCAGTGAATGTCTGCTATGTGTGTGTGTTTGACTTTTCCTAGTCTGATGGCTGTTGAATCTCCTTTGGAGTCATACGTTGCTCGCTGCTGAGCAGTGCTGGGATTATTTCAGCTGAAGCTGTGGGAGGTGTATTTCTGCACAGATCTGAACTGAGATTAGCCTTATCTTCTCCGGGACCCAAACAGCATCGCCACTGCTATTGGTGGCAGAGATCTTCATGCACATAACTTTCTCTCTGTTGTGACACCTCGTTTGAGGTCCAGCGCAGAATCAAAGGACGCACACCTTTGAAAAGTATAACAGGCGAGCTAACCAGCAGATAAATCTCTGCCCATCTGTACTTGTCAGGTTTATCTGTAATACAGCACCAAAACCTTGTCCAGCATATGTCAGCCAGCATCAGAAGTCTGCACAGACACCTACGGCAGTAGAATCCAGTATCTTTTCCCCCTCGCCGATCAGACAGCGAACTACTTGCCGTCTTCATTTAAAGGTTGTAAAAGCAGGGACTGCATTATCTTTCGCTTCTGGGGTCCCTCCCGTTTTTGAAATATTGATTAGCATTTTAATGGCTCATTGCGTTCTGACAGAAAGCCTGCCTTCGAGGCTCTCTTGACGAAAACAGAAGAGCAGAAAAAAAGGAAAAAAAAATGCAGACACCTTATGAAATCCAATTTGAATGGCTTCATTATATTGTCTGTTGCCGAACGGCAGGTGGGCCTTTCAGAGATCTTCTGCCGCTCTCTGTGGGATAGCTTGAAGCGTTCATGAATCAGAGCCAAACCAAAGCCATGTGGTATGTTTTGAAATTAGTGTGTTCATATGGGTGGATTCACCTGGTGTAACTCAGAGAGGAAGCACATAGGCAAGGTGATCTGAACCGTGAGAGGAAAAATAGTCAAATTAGGGGATCCATTTGAGTCACTATCTTTATTACTTCTCAAAGAATATTTTGTCATGATGCCCATTTTTATATATACATTTAAGGATACCTTGTTGCATTCTACAGGGGAAATAATTATTTGATCCCATGATGAAAATGAACAATTTTTAATTCTTTGGAGGAGTTTGATTTTTTTGGAAAGACAGAATATCAACCAGAAATTAAGAAAATCAGTTCTACCACAGACTGGCTGTGTGCCCATGTTGCACACAGATTACACTCAATCTATCAATTACAGATACTCCTGGGCTTAACTCTTTATGATTATAAAGCACACCGTACCACAGAATCAGTTTCTTCCATTCCAACCTCTCCATCACCATAGGCAAGACCAAAGAGCTGTCAAAGGACATCAGGGACAAGATTGTAGACCTGCACGAGGCTTGAATGGGTTACAAGACCATCAGCAAGAAGATTGGTGAGAAGATGACAAGAAATATAAAATGACCACCATTTGTCCTCCGTCTGGAGCTCAAAACATCATCTTACCTCACGGGGTGAGGACGATCCTGTGAAAGTTGAGGGATCTGCTCAGAACTACATGAGAGGAACTTGTTAATGATCTGAAAGCAGTTGGGACCACAGTCACTTATAATACCTTTGGAAACACACTAGATCATAATGAATTGAAATCTTGCAGTGCTGCAAGGTCCCCCTGCTCGAGAAGGTACATGTACAGCTAATCTTAAGTTTGCCAGTGAACATATAAATGATTCAGAATAGGCTTGAGAGCAAGTGCTGCGATCAGATGAGACCAAACTTGACCTCTTTGGCATCAACTCTACCCGCCATGTTAGGAGTCCCCACAGTCAAGCCTGGAGGTGGAAACATTATGCTTGGGGGTGTTTTTAAGAGTACAGGATACTTCACAGTATTGAGGGGCAATAGTATAGGGCTATGTAGCCTAAAATCTAGGAAAAGAACCTCCTTCCATCAGCCAGAACACTGAAGATGGGTTGTGGTTCTTCCAGCATGACAATGACTCAAAACATACTGCCAGAGTAGCAAGGAAGTGGTTAAAGAAGAAGCACATTAAGGTCCAGGAGTGGTTTAGCCAGTCTCCAGACCTCAATTCTATAGAAACTCTGCATAGGAGCTGAAGCTTCCAGTTGCAAAGCAGCAGGCAAGAAACCTAAAAGATTTACAGTTTCTGTAAAGAGGAGAGGGCCAAAATCTCTCCTGAGATGTGTGCAAACTTGGTGACCGACTATAAGACATGTCACTGCTGTGCTTGCCAAGGGTTTCTCCACTGAGTACAAAGTCATGCTTTGCTTGGGTATCAAACATTTATTTCAGGCAGTGAAGTGCAAATCAATTTATAACTTCTATGTAACATTAATTTATTGAAATATGATATTCAGTCAACATATACCTGTTTTTAGTTTTTTTTGTTTTGAAACAATGCAGCCTGAGAGATTAGCCTCAACACACGCGACTAACCAAGACCTGGAAACCTGGCTAGCTGTGGTGGATAAGTCTGGCCTCCCTGGAAAGTTTAAGGCCTGGATTTATCAGCATGGAGTACTCCCTCAGATCATTTGGCCCCTTTTGGTCTATGAAGTCCCAGTTTCTACGGTGGAAGGCTTCGAGAGGAGGATCAGCACATTTCTACACAGGTGGCTGAGACTGCCATGAAGCCTGAGCGCCATCGCTCTATATGGGCAGAACAACAAGCTGAAGCTCCCCATCAGCAGCCTAAGTGAGGAGTTTATTGTGACTCGGGCCAGTCAGGATCATTTCCCATATGTGAGTGGCATTTACAGGTTGCTTTGCTTTCACTCTTCTGTCCAGTTCATCCTAAAGCAGCTTGGACTTATGTTTTAGGTCATATATATATATATATATATATATATATATACACACACACACACACTCACACATGAATACAGCCATAATCGAATGAATCAAATGCAAAAACTATGATTTTAAAGTAAATCTTAAGATATGAATAACATAATCAAAATCAGAAACGTTTATTGATCCGTGAGTAAATTGCTTATGTGGTGACTGGCAATATAATAATAAAATAATAGCACAATATAAAATATAATTATTTAAAATCTAAATTCAAAACTGCATTATTATTATTATTATTATTATTATTATTATTATTATTATTATTATTATTATTATTATTATTATTATTATCCTCCAATGAAATGAATGCAAAAACGAACCATGGTTTTCAAGTTAAACTCAAGATATGAATAGCACTTTGGCAAACTTCTCAAAGTAGGCCATGACACCTTCCCTGGTTTCAAATGGGTGGAAAATAGGT
>JBBKCR010000034.1:691377-707756 GCA_037577295.1 Ladigesia roloffi | reverse complement strand
AACGAGGGGGCTGGTAACCACGCGCCTTACTCTGAGAACGCTCCACGAGGAGATGAGATTCCCACCAAGGAATCCTCATTCTCGTACGCACACAGAGAGGGGTATTGAGTTGAAGGGAGATGAGAGGAAGTACTCACAGTACCGTGGTTTGATATTTGATAATAGGAAGGAAAGTTATGCTTGTGAAGCATAGGTTTGAACCCTAATGTCTGGGTGCTTGGTGTCACCTGTTTTCCTGTTTAAATACCCTCCTGCGTGAGTTACTTCTAAAAAATATGAATATAAAAATATGGATGGTGACTGTTGGTGAACTGCAAATTTCCTTCCACAGATATTTTAATAGGGTTTAGGTCTGGACTGTGTGCTTCTTCCCACTGTCAAGTTTCTTGCAGAGAACAGCAGATTTTTCTCAAAAAATTGACAATCTTCGTAGCCTCTCTGACCAGTTTCATCCTTGCTCTTCTATCCTGTTTGGCAAGATGGCCTGATCTTTGGGAAGTCCTAGTGGTACCAAACACTTCTCTATAATTTATTTACAGACTTTACTGTGTTACTAGAGATTGATGAACCAGATTTTTTTCTATCCATCTCTATAGACATGGGAAAACCCTAACCTTAAACATAAACTTAACCCTAACCCTTAACAGTCATCCGTTAGTGCTAATACTGGCAGTATTACGCACTGTGCATTAAAATGCATAGGGTAGTGAAGTGTTGTCAAAAAACTGAAGCATAGCCCCAGCATGAAAAAAGCCCTAAAGCGTGATCGTAGCACATATTTTGATTACATTGTATATCGTATAGGCTGCAGGAAAAGTCGTGAGATTGGGTTGAAGTAGCACCATTATCAGAAAGCACATGGAAAATGGAAACAAAGGCATGGTGTAATAGACCGAGCCAAGACTGCCACAGTTATATGAAGCTATATGAATTTAAGAATGGTGCCACAGTAACAAACTGTGAATGCCAATCACAGTTTATGTCACTTATGTTTTTTCCATCTGAAATCCCATTAGTCTTTAGTAGAGTCAGAGTTGGAATGTGAATCAGGTGCGACTTGAATCGCAGATACGCAGGTTTACTGTCCATTATTGTAAAAGGTTCCCCACAGGACCCTGCTGACTGGTTATTATTCGGTCGATGGAGCATTGACAGCTCAGCTTGAACACCCTTAAATGCACAGATCTTCAGTACTGGAAGCGCTGCAGTTGAGACAAGTTGTGAGTTGTGAAGCTTGCAGCAGGTGAAATCTTTCATCCAAAATGCTACTGAAAGTGTGTGCTTCTTTACCCACTTTCATATTTTATTTTCGCTGCTCGGCAGGTGTCTCTGCACTTCTCCTAATCGGAGCCATTTTTCCTGCCTGATTGGGTCTTCTGAGCCTGCGGGGGTGTGCTGTGTCCACAGCCAGCTTTTCCAACTCTCATCCTTTCCCCCTTAAACTAACGAACAGTCAGGAGCTGATGAATGGAGGGGGGATGGTTTTAAATCAAGTTCAGGCCAGTATGGGGGGATCTAATGAATGACCATCAGTTTGGGCCAATTACTCACTTAGCCGATGTGACAAAGCACTCTGCCCTTCTCCATCAGTGTTTTTTTCTCCCCACCTCTGCTCTGGCACGTTTTTCTGCCATCTTTACATGTGGCCTGGAAAGTCGATTCTGAGTTGAACCACAAGGTCAAACAGGACTTAACAGATTTAATCAGTTTTGCCCTTATCCCAAATGCAGCTTCTCAACCACTATTACGTTTTGTGTCTAAAGTTTGCATTGTCCTGGATCAAGTGTAGATAACAGGTAACAGTAGCTCATTAGCCCATCAATTAGCTTTCATTTTGCCAATGAAAAACAAAAAGGCTGTTCCTCTCAGCAGAATTGACTGCACAGGCCTTGTAAATATTGCAATGGTGATAGCATTGTATGGTGTAGCACCTCTAACCTAAAAGTTTTTTTTTTCATTAACATGTGAACATTCTGTTTGGTTTGTTGTTTAGCGGGCAGTTTAGCTTTTCAGGTATGAAAAAAAAACATGTGAAATAATTCAGCACTGATGTATGAAAGGTCAGGAGTTTGATGTACACAATCAAGTGTGCCTGGACTTCATTATGAGCATTTATTTCTTCGTTACTGAAAAAAATCCACATCCACCTTTACTCCACTGCTTTAGGCAAGGGCCAGTGTTGGGAAAACTGAATTTTTGATAGACCTTCATGCTTACCACTGCAGTGGAAGGAAATTCCACCAGGGACAACATACTGCTGACTGCTTTGGTTTGGATTTTTAGGGGCTATGTTTTGGTAGGATATGCTAGAGTGTGGTGTATACACACACTCATTATGTCTAATTTTGGTCCCCAGATCAACAAAGCAGAAGGAGGCTAGTTAGCTAATACTACTGATATGAAGCTAGAAACACATCTCAAACTCTCCCAAAAACTGAACCACAAAAAAGGAAGGAAACTTTCACATTTAAAGCTTCTCATCAGAACAGTGGTTTCCTAGAGTCCCCTTTATAGTTTAGTACAAATTTAATGATACATGCATGCAGTTTAAGGAATTACAGTGGCAGGGCTATCAACTTTTCCTTGAGCGTCGAGCAGGGGGAGGTTGGATGTTTCCTGCTGCCTTACATCATGAGCGTTGAGGGGAGTGGGCTTTCTTTTTTGCAGAGGATTGCTGCAACATTCGGTGGAGTGTGCATAATGGGGAAAATAGAAAAAAATAGATTTTCAGCATGTGAAATCTGATGTGTGACGTGAGAGCTTGTGAGGACACTCAGATGCGTGTTTCTCACACTCATTGCGTGAGAGTTGGCAGTCCTGCAGTGGTAATGCTGAGCATAAGCATCCATTGTTTGTTAGCCTTGTAGCCATTGTTTGTTAGACTTGTTGCCATTGTTTGTTAGCCTTGTAGCTCCTGCTTCAACCAAAGACTCCCAGCATGTCTTGTTTGATTCGCTGCATTTGGGCTATGTCTAATATTGTGTAAATTGTATTTTTGGTCAGGCTGTAACTTTAAGGTCAGCAGAAACACATCTATTTCTCTCTGCCTTCATGACTACTTCAGAATAATGCAGAAATCATAGGCCATGGCGCTTGCTGTTCTGACTCGCTAATAAGTGGACATTCTGAACCAACACTCAAAACACACCAAAGCACCTTCCGCCCCCTTCCCGTCACAATGCTTTCGGTATGATTAGTCAAATAAGACTAATAGACATGTAAATCACATCCCCTTTAAGTGCAGTTGCCACGGCGACACTGAGCTTGCTAGGAGAACGTGCTTGGACAGAAGGTGCGGCGGAGAGTGGGTGCTGTCTGAGCGGTAATTACACCCCCTCATCACCAAACCCTGGAGAGTGCGGCTGAAGGAGTCTGCAGAGGCGCTCTGCCCTAATACAGACAAATAGAGCGCAGTCAAGCACGCAGACGAGTTATTGTGGAAACACACACAACCTTCTTTAACCAGGGAAATCACACACACTCAAACAAACCTGCACACATAGAGACACAGAGAAACAAAGCATGTATATGTGACAGAGACAGAAACAGAGAGGAGCCTGTGAAGGAGAGAGAAGAAAGGACAGAAACCAAGCAAAGGCCAGAAGAAAAGAGGGAGAGAGAGAGAGAGAGAGAGAGAGAGAGAGAGAAATCAATAGAAATAAATAGGCAGAAATAAATAAAAAGGGAAAGAGGAAAACATGCATTAAAGAGGGGGAAGAGAATAAGAGACAGAGAGAGATAGGCAGTATGAGAGTAAAAGAGAGAAAGTGAAATGTGAGTGAGAGTGAGAGTGAGAGAGAGAGAGGGTTTAGTTTGTGGCTTAATGGTATAACGTGAATGAAGGAGTTCAGGTATTGAAAGCAAAAGCAGAATTTTGATGTCAAAACTGGAAATGACCAAAGCTGTCATTCGTTCACCTTATTCACCTCACGCTCATGCTGAAAACTAACCAAGAGTACAATCTTACACTGGATATTCCCCAATTGGGACAGGGTGGGCGGAACATGCATCAGTCATCATGACAGCATCCATGAGGATAACAAACCCTTCCTTTCCTCTGGAATTAACAATGGAAGCATCAAAAAAGTCGACAAATAATGAGTCCAAGATCCCCCCAGGCTGTTTTGATGAAAGGTTTCAGCAACTGTATCAAGGGATATGTACATGAAAGGAAAGGTAATGTTTGAACAGCTAATTAGCTTGTTGGCTAGCTAATATACCATAACTGGATGACATAATATTAGGAGCTGATGCTTGATAATGTTAGCATATTGAACCACACCAGACATCTTTAACCAACAGTCTAGTGGAACATGACTCTCATCACTGAGAGTGTCTTTTAGTTCAATGTGAAATAACACATATCATGATGGTGGTTAAACTGTTCAATTTGTAACGTGGTGCCACTGCTAGAACATATCCACTTGCTAACTGGACATGTATCTACATATCAACAGTTCACCTTTCCCTACTTGAACCGATGGCCAAGTCATCTGAACCTGATGTGATGTCCAGCTGTAACCATCAGTCAAAATAATTGGTGTTCTGTGTGTCACTAGAATGCATTAAAGGCTTGGGTGCTACTATTTACTGCATTTTGAATGAGCCTTATTATTCCACAGGTGGATCTGTCCATCAAGGAGACATTCTCTGACAGCACAATCTGTACCTGCAAAGCTGGCTTGGGACACTGCGATCACCTGATGTGACTGCTAAATACATGTGGCCACTACATAACATGGGTTTACATCTGTCTCCCCAGCTGCAAGTAAAACAATTTCTGCATGGGGTCTAGCATATTCCATCAAGGAAATGTTTTAGCCCAAGTACAGTCAGGCTGTGACAGCCACTGTGACAGTATCCAAAATCAAACCCCCAATGACCATCGCACCACCAAAGGGAACCAGCGCTCTGCTGAGAACAGCGTCTCTGAGTTGTAATGCACTGTTCTGCTTCCATTACCTGCAGAGGGTCTTTGCAGAAATCTGGCAACAGTTGGCAATAAGATCAAGATTACCAGAAGCCTGTGGGAAGCAGCTGGCTGATCTGGTCTCCATAGAGTTTGGGGACCTTTCACTATTTCTGTATCTAATTGCCTCAAACTCCCCTGTCTATTGAAAATGACCCTCAACTTCAGCCATGTGCCTTTAACACCAGCCAAGGTTACAGGGTTACCACTACAGTGGCCTGGTTGTCACACATTCTGACACAGAAAGTCTGGAAACAATAGAGCAATGCAATAGCAAGACCTAGAATCAAATAAGGCTAAATGAGTGCACCCAGGACTGTAACAAATGCAACTTTGTTCAAACATATAATGGAAGACAATGAAAGCCAACCTGACTCAAGCTGACTTCATAATTATCATTCAAGAAGATCTGCTCCAGGGTGAGTGAGACTTTGATAGTTTTTCAGCAATCATGAAATCATGAGCAATCATTTCTAGTTCTGTGTTCATTACCTTGGTGTACAGTTTCCCGTACACCAAAGTAATGAACACAGAACTAGAAATGAGCTGCTGCTTCTGAGTACAAGAATATCTCTGGAAATGAAGTCTTCCCCCCTGCAGATTTGTGATTAACCCCACACCTGGCTGCCTCGTCTGACAGGAGAGTGCATGACCTTAATCCAGCACCAACCTACAGACTTATGGAAATCAAATGTCCAGACAAGGACAATTTCAAAGACTTGGATACTTTTACTGCAGAACTGATGGCACCTTGCACTGAAGGCCATCCATGACTACATCCAGATGGTTAGACAGATGGGTATCACTGGCAGGACATGGTGTCATATCTTTCTCGGGTGCACATAGGACTGTCATTTAGAGTAAAAAATGAGAGAATATGTCTAAAAGTATAAAAAAAATTATATCCTTCCTGCCAGCCTTGTGTAGCAAAGGTAAACAAATCTATTAAATGAAAGACATTAAGTTCATGCTAATATTTTATAAAGTCACTGGAAGGCAGCTGGCTCACAAATAAGTTCCACTGTGCATAAAGAAAATAATAAATGATAAATCTAACTATGAAACTTTTAAGTGCAATTCTTTTTGCCTCATGGAGTGGATGTAGTGTAAATCAGTGGTCCCCAACCCCCGGGCCGTGGTTAAGTACCAGACCGTGGTCATGTGGTACTGGTTGTATCATGGGTAAGTGTTTGATCCTTATATCAACAGTATGCATGAAAAATATCTGACTATTGCATGTGTCTGTCTGCTTGGGGCTATTTTATGTCTCCGTTGCCTTCCTCAAGTAAAGATATGGACCCTGAAAGAAGATCACCAAAAAATGTCACTTTTACTGATGTAAAAATGCCAATTGGATCATTAAAATATGGCAGTGAGTTTATTTCAGAGTTTAGAACTTTTCAGCTGGGCCGCTGCATATGTATTTCTGTACAGCCTAACAACACTTGTAAGCAGGAAAGTGCCCTGGAAACCAGGATGTTGAGGTTAATTTATAGTTTCTCTTAAAGGCAAAATTTGAAGTGACCCTAATATGAAATGTAGGACATTTCATCATCTTGTCTTAACTGCTGACTCCACCCTACCATGTTTCTTACAGTAATCTGAAACACTTTTTAAGTGTGTTGTCATCTGGAACAAACTATAAAACATGATGTCCCTATCGTCACACTGGAATCATGAAAAGAGATACTGCGTGTGTTAAGACTATGCCATTCATTCTGCTTGATCATTGATGGTCTTTTCTGCTTCTTCATTGTTCTTCTAAAGTGACAGGGGCGTTCCAGCATAACCTTGGGTGTGGAGGGACAACCTCTTTACTGGATGGAAGTCTAAGGGAAAAAATATGTAGGGCCATTACAGCACTCAATTTCCAATGCTTTTGTAATATTTACCTTAACTAGGACAGGTCAGCAGCATTATAAATCAGCCACATTATAAACACCTGATCTAAAACGTGTTAAAGAACAAGCAGAGAAACTAATCACTCAAACCTATAAAAATCTGATAATATTGATAAGGCACTTTTCATGGAATCCCTTGTAGGGAATGCATTTCTCTGTTCATGCCAGGGATACACTTATGAATTCCAACGAATTTAAGTAAGTGACATCACCCTGCAGGACTTTCCCTTCACCACTGGAAGTGTTTGAAAAAACCTTGTCGTTCCTCTGACACCTTGTCGTTCCTCTTGCAGCCTCACCCTGCTATCAGTCCAGGGCAATCAAGTTTGTAGAGAACTAGGTTGACCAGAAGTCATTCTTTTCCCAGACATCTTTTTTTTAAGCCGGCGTCTGGAAGGAATTTCCAAATAGAAGGTCTGAACTGACGTCCATCTTGTTTCTCATAGCCTTCGCCTATGTCCACATTTTCATATGGTTTCCAAAATATTTATTGAACATTTCCAATGCGGCAAATGAACTGGGTGCACAACTAACTATTTTATCATACAGAAAAGTAGCCCCTGGAAAATAAAGTCAAAAGTTACAAAAACACATTTAATTATCGATTAAAGCTTGTTGTAAACATTGTGTTTTTTTCTTGGTCAGGTTGGGTTTTGGGTAGTTTTCCATGCCTAGTTTTGCAGAGGGGTCGGCTTGGGGCGGGTGTTAAAAAAAGCATACCTGAGGAACATTTCTACAGATGAAAACAAAGTAAGAGCCATTTGGGAGCTAAACATATGGCTTTACTTTGGGAGCTGTGCTACGAGTGTCAGCTCTCTGAAAAGAAGAGAAGTTTCCATCTAGTAAATTAACAAGTTGTATGAATTTACCAGACTGGTCACAGGTCTGGACAGAACTATCACTCAGTCTGGATCTGGACCAAGGTCCACCATTTGGTGATGTCTGTCCAAAACATTCGTCACCCTGAGATGTGGCCGAAATGCGCACAAAACATACCAAGCCCCCTGGACCACGGCTGTCAACCCGAGATGCACATAGTTGCGCTAGTACAAATAGTGCCTTCTTATCTTGGAAACCCATTCATGGTAAAAATAAAGAAATATAAAAATAAATTTTTGCAGATTCCTTTCTATTCAAAGAGGTGCATTTGGGAATCTTGGGTGGTATTCAGTGGTCCAAAGGTACTTTCATCCTCATTTTGGGATAAGATGGCGAGGCAGATGCCAATTATATGCTGAAATCAGAAGCAGTGAGTTAGAGGAGCACATGGGATGCATTTGTTATTATGGTATATCAACAGACCTGCCTGAAAAAGAATAACTGAAATAAGATTACAGATTGGGAATAGACAGCTGAAGGAGGAACAAGAGGGAACACACAGTGTTTGCGGGTTCGAGTAACTACAGCATCAATTACACTACACAACACTGGGCAAAAGAAATGAAAACACAAAGAGTTTTAAACAAGGAAATTAGAAGAATTTTCAGTACTGGTGGATCATGATACAGTACTCAATACGTTTTGTGGAAGAAATTGGTTTGGCCCCCATTTTTCTTTTGAATGCTACCTCAGTTACTCTCACCACGAGTCTCTATGCAAGGATGGAGATACAAAGGACAAGAACATCAGATCATTAAAATAATTTTCCTATTCAATGGCGGAACTCATGCTTATCCCCCTAATGCTTCCTGCCTTTTTAGTCAATCTTGCCTTGAGTTTAATGATGTAGGTTTTCTCAATGAGGCTGCGGTGCCACAGGCCTTTGCACCAAAAAGGACAGATGCGTATAATTTTACTGCCACTGAATCTAAACAATTCTGTAAATGTACACTTTGTAAACATGAGCCAATATCCTCTGATGTCCATTCAAATAGGTCTCCTGCTGTTCAGCTTTTAGAACTGCATCACATTCAGCACTGCAGATTTATTGTTTACAGTTGTCCAGAAGCCTTTAACAATTACTATCTTTCAGAAAAGATAGATCACATTTCATATAGAAATGTTGCAGGCATCAGGCAACATATTTGTTCTCATCTTGTGTAATAATGTTCAAGAATGTAGCCTGTATTGGTTTTGCAATAAATCATCACTGTCAACAAAAGCTTCAGTCTCCAAAATCTACCTTTACAAAAAAAGGAAAACATTTTATTGATTTTAAGTGGAAGTCATGGTAGTCATGACTTTGGATCATTTTAGTGATAAAAATCAAAATGTTTTGAGGCTACTGTCCAGGTATGCCATCACTGAAGTATGCCAGAATCTAAGCTTTGGATAATTGATTTCTATTATGAAGTGGGTGATATTTTTGTGTTTTTTGTTTTTTGGTTTGTTAAACCTTCTAATGTTAATCATCCATGTTACCAGAAATGTTCTGACTGACTTGTTCCACTTGAATGTATCACACATTCTTGAGCGTTTCTACAGCTGAACCTTGCTTAGTCACCTGCTACCCAGGCAAACAATGACGTCACACCTGCAGAAGTGTGTTTTGAGCTGTGGGTATACAATCAATCAGGCAAAGGCTGGCATGATGTGAAATTATTGTAACGTGGAGAAGGGCTTCAGCTGTGCTTCGGGCGACATAGTGGGAACTGTCGGAGGCAAGAGAGTTTCAGTCGGCTCTGATGTAGTCTAACTGCATCCATTTGCAGCCCAGGTGATTGATCATTAAATGTGAACCAGATAAAAGCTGTTACACAGGCTGAAACACAGAGGGCATTGCTTCCTTCATTATCTTACTCTTGCAGTGGCGCAGCCTAGTCTATTAATCAACGGCACAGCCACCAGTGCTGTTCGGCAGGGCAGCCCCTCTCTTAATGTGGGTAATAACCTACACACCAAGCACTTGGCTCCAGCTTAGCTATTTTTGACTTTCTCCTGTAGCTGGCCCACGAGCATGGCTCCAAATGCTGCTGGCTTATTGTTATGCAACCCCGAACATGTGAGTACAGCAAGGGCGAATTTTAAGCAGTTTTGCCTCTGAGACCATGTATCAGGTTTCCAAAGGTCTAATGCTTTTTTTAGTCAACACCAAGGGGTCCGTCTAGGCTTCGTTCGACTGATCCGGAGGTGCGGTGAGGAGGGCATGTGTTCAGGTGAGCCCAAAGTGGGCCGAGATCATACGTAGTGGGAGGTTTAGAGGTTTGGGCTGGCAATGCTGCAGCGAAGGTAAAGGTCACTCCGGCTTGTGTGATAAATAAAGCAACACCTGGTGCCAGGAGCTTCTCCAGGCACAGCGCCAGCCAGAGAACACAAACAGCAAATCTGCGCAGCAGAGAATAGCTGGACCCAAAATGTGAATTGAATTCTCAGGACGCATCTTTGACAAGTGATATGAGACCGACGTGATCTGAGCACCTCGGAAAGGAAAGGGGATTGTCTTGTAGGTATGAGGTAATGAGCTCACAGACAATGAACTTGCACACAGAGACACTACAGCTGCCTGATTTGCACTACAAAGAGCAGAATATTCTAATGAAGCAGTCAACACGGCTCTTAAACTGGTTTGTTTTGCAGTAGAAGACAAAACAGTAGAGTCCAGGCTGTGAGACTTGTCAGCTTTAATAACTGGTTTTAGGGCTTAGAAAATAACATTGATTTCTTTCTTTGCTATTCTTCTTCTTCTTCTTCTTCTTCTTCTTCTTCTTACTATTGTTTTAATATCACTATCTTTGGCTATTGACTAAAATAATAAGATCACAGATAAAAGTAGTACAATTAATTCACCCCCATACGGTGGCTAGTTACACTTGATCAGGAGCTCAGATATTCAGGAGGAGACATTCAATACAAATTAATTTAACTTTGTCACAAAGCAGCTTTACCCAGTCCAAGTCCAAACCTTTAGTGAGTGAGCCGAAGGCAACAACGGTGGGAAAAACCTACTTAAAGCAGGAGAAAGAAGCCTCTAGAGCAGGGGTCTCCAACACGTCGCTTGCGAGCTACCAGTAGCTTGCAATCGCTCTCCAAGAAGCTTGCCGAAGGGTTAACGAATCTACATACATTTGAAAACGGGATCAGTCAAAAACAGGCCATTTGTCATTTTCACCATCGTCATTGAATCAGTAGAAATGAGACAAATTGACATGAAAATAATTAAATTAACACTCAAATTACCACAAGGTGTCATTTAAATTGTATGAAATGTGGTATTTCTGACAAATGGATCCACATAAATGGCCATTTCAGTTTGCAATACATACAATAAATACAATACATAATATATCTATGGATTAAGTATTGTGAGGATCTTAGAGGAACGTGATATCCACTACAAAGAGATCCATATTCTAAAAAAGTAGTGTAGCACACAACTTTATTTACCAGGTACCAGTACAATACTGCAAACACAATGCTGTGCTATAAAACATATTACTGTACATGCATTTTACTGACCCTGGCCTGTGGGGGCTTTGCTTGACAGTTACTGTAGCGCACTTATGTGTTCACTGACTCCATCTCCTATATATACACCATCAGAGCCATACTGGCAAACTTTATTTGTATTTTATTTTTGTATTATTTTAAAAGCATTTAACCATTCTTTATATAATAAATATATAATAAATAATATGTATATCCTCCTGAGACCTGGCACAATAATTTACATTCTTTATAATGGACGTTTTGTTCACCTGTATCTTGCTTAAGTATTTGGACTTACCTCATCGACATCTGTAGTATTCTGGAGAGGACATACTGTAACTACATGTAATTACCAAAGTATTAACTGATCATGTGTGAAATACAGATGCAACCCAGCTGTAACATTGACCACATCACCTGTAATTACCTTGCTGTTACATACTTTATTAGTGTGTTATTACATAGCTGTTAAAGAGACTAAATAAAAGGTTGAACCAAATAATTTCTTGGTTGTTTGGAGTTGGTACATCAAAGAAAAATGATATGTAGGTACAAAATCTTCACCTGAACAAGAAACCCTGTTGCTGTGTTGGATAAGGTACCACTCCTCCCAGTGTCTTTTCTCTGTTTTTCCTCTAAATGTCACCCTACTAAATTACACATATATACTATATACTATAAACCACATATACAGTAACACATTAATATTGGGTTTACAGTAAACCAACACTGCTCTTGCTGTGCTATTTATACCCCTAATTAGCTTCTTATGGACACATTCCTTATTCCTTTCAGTGGACTATTTAATTGAGTTAATAATGTTTACAAGATGCGCTAAGCCTACCTATGCCTAAATATGGTTAGGTATCTTTTCTCCTTGCTAGAAGTAGGCAGTTGTGTGTGGGGTGTATTTAAGGCAATCATTTTCCAACTCATCACCTCAACTAATTACCTCATGTGAGGCTTAAGAGATCTGAAGTGGCCTCTCAGTGGTCCATTAAACTTTATGTTGTTTTTGCACATGCAGCTTGAAGAGGTCTTGTGAAGACCAAAGGTACCTGGAGTAAAACCGCTGAACTGCCTCACAATCGTAGTAATTAAGATAGGTATGGTGCAACTTGATTCTTGGCTGTTTTGATTTGCATGGTTTAATTTCACTTCTCAGTTCCAGTCCAGTGGACTTCCCTGTGTTAAATGTATCTTAAACTCATGTATTGTGAGTGTTTGTCTTTTAATGAGTTGAAATCTGCCTCCTGTGTTGTCAGTGCAGGAACATGTCCTTGACTCTGTCACTGTATAAATGAAGCTTAATGCTGCTGTTGTTGGATGTACTAAGTCTGTGAAATATAAAACAAATGTGAAAAAAAATAGAAGAATTTAAAGCCTACCACGTGGACATAGTAGAAAGTAATGGCATTTTTGTAGTGCTGGAAGTATAATCATCATTTCTTTCCAAATCTGTCTTCATGTAAATCTTGAAATGTAGTTCACATGCACTTTTAAGGGTCTATAAGGGTCAAGTCACTCGGCCTTGGTAGCCTAATCCCTAATCATTAAGCAGAATGATCCTGCATCATACAGCACACCTGGTCATACCAGCTGACTGATCGTTTTCTTCAGGTAAAATAGATCTACTTCACTACAGTGCTGATCAGCTCCCAGCCTGATGACGGAGTGTCGGCTCTCCAGTTCATACTGCTTCATCATTTTACATTTTTGGTGAACAAGACTCTCCCGAGTCATCGTCATTGCTCACTTTCAGGCCCGTACTCATCCCCGTGATCAGCTGACAGAAGACACCCCATAGCAATTTTTCACCAAAAAATGGAAACGCCTCCATTTGCACCCATACATAAAGTGCTCAATTATAAAAATGATGCTCCTGCAGAAAAAGTAGCCAGAGTTCGCTGGCTGAAGACTGAGTGTGTGTCAGCTTGGTGGAGGCAGGTCATTTCCCCTCCGTGCAGGAGGCCCTCCAGAGCACAGTGAGAGCTCTGTGGATGGCAGCTATGGATGATGCTGCCAGTCTCTGCTGCTGTGGCTAAATCCTGCTGACTCAGCATGTCTCTCTCAGCCACACACCCGCCTTCTACCTCCACTACCTTTTTTAGTATTTCTCTTGCACAATTTTATGGGGAGTTTTTTTTTGGACTATATAAATTGTTCATCCAGCCTTTTCGTCTGGGATCGGAAATCATTTTGTCTGACTCCAGGAGCTGTCTTTTTTAACTGCATTGACACGGAAATCTGAGCTAAAATTGTGTGTACAAGGGTGTCAGAAAGGAAAAATGGTTGCCAATAGAAAATAAATGAAGTGTACATAACCAAGATATGCAACAATAAACTAAGACATGAATGCCTGACATTGTGTAGGTCCACCATGTGCAGCTAAAACAGCCTGACCCATCGAGGCAAAGATCTCACAAGATCTCTGAAGGTGCTGGGATTCTGGAACAGCAGTACCCTGTAAAGTGGTAGGTGGGATCTCTATGGATCAGACTAGTTTCTCCAGCACATCCCAAAATGCTTATTTAGATTGAGATCTAGGGAATCTGGATGCCAATTCAACACCTTGAACTCCTTGTTATGATCCTTAAAATCATAATACTTTACATTATGCACATTCACTGCATGCAACTTGACTATGATTATCTATTGCTGCTGCACTAGTTTGCCTTCTGCGTCTCATATGTGTTGCACTACTTTGTTTTCTATGTTGTCTTCTATGTTTTCTTTTATCTCACATTTTTGTCTGGGGTTCAAGTAAGAACTTCAACTTCAACTAAAACGTGAAGAACAGCTGACACATCATCCTGCCAAAAAAGGACACGTCATTAGGGACCATTATTGCCAAGAAGGTGTGTGCTTGGTCTGTAGCAGTGCTAAAGTAGGTGGGTCTTTTCAAAGTTACGTTCACATGAATGCACTTCCCAAGGTGTTTGAGCAGAACATTACATAGAGTATCACATTTCCTTGGCATCCTCACTTTCTTTCTATCTCACATCCTGGTGACATGTCTTCCCTTAGGTAAGTAAAACACATACAGAGTTGTCCACGGGATGTACAAGAAAATGTCATTCATTAGACTAGAACATGTTACCATCACTCCATGGGCCAGATATGAAGCTCATATGGCCATTATAAAAGCTTTCAGTGTTGCACAGTGGTCGGCGTGGGTACTCTGACTGGTACACGGCCCCATGCAAAGCAAACTGTGTTGCACTGTGTGTACTGACACATTTTATGCCAGCATTAACTTTTTCAGCAGTTTGAACTACAGCAGCTCTTCTGTGGCACTGTACCAGATGGCTAGCCTTCAAGTGCATCAGTAGTCTTAAATGCCTATGACCTTGTGACCGGTTCGACCGTTGTCCTTCCTTGGACCATTTTTGGTAGATACTAAGCACTGCATACTAGGACCTCCTACAAAATTTGTGATTTTGGAGATGCTCTGGCACACTCACCAGCCATCAAAGTTTGGTCCTTGTCAAAGTGTCTTATGCTCTTATCCATTTTTCCTCTTTTCAATGTGTCAACTTTAAGAACTGACTGTTCACTCACTGCCTAATATATCCCAACCTCTGACAGGTGCCACTGTAACAAGATCATCAATTTTTTTCCCTTCACCTGCCAGCAAGGCCACAAGGCAGTTTAAATATATTTTAAAACTGCAGAAAAATTAGGAAAATTGTTATTTTTTTTAAAAAGCACAAAAAATAGAATTATAAAGATGTGTACCAGTCAACAAAACAGATTTAACACCAAGAAAACTTTGGGGATCCTCTCATTCATGCCCCCATGAGACAAGATGGCCATGCTTGCCATTCAGGATTAGTGATGGCCTTATGTAAGGAAACAGGTCGCATCTTCTGGCCCGTCATCTCCGATCCAGGCAGTGTGAGCTGAATTCGCCCTTAGCCAGAGCTCAACCTTCACATCCGCTCTTCCTCATTCCAGAAAGTGTGGAGCACTGTGTGGAGCAGAGGGGGTGAAAAGGACTTCAGATATGAGGTGACGCAAATGGGATGGACTTCATAAACTTTCAGAGCCGGCTCCATAAACCCACCTTTAAAATATCCCGAATGCCGATGCACGTTAGCATCTTGCCAGAAACTGCTGTCACGCATTAAGGAGTTTGTCATTGGTCCACCTCTCCCTCGGCCCTGAAATATGACAAGTGTCAAAAAGTTAGCATGGCTGCATTTCACACTTCCACTTCAGGGTAACATATCACAGAAAGTATTATGATCTACGCGTGAAGCTCTGTGTTTTTGGGTTTGTAACCTTTCAGTAAGGATTTTAGCATTCTTGAATTCAAATAGTTGTACATTTTTAAAGACTTGGTTTGGGACAAATTCAGGCAGTGTCCAGGCAGCTACATGTTTTGGTCTGAAATACTTCTATAATGTTGTGCTGGAACTACATGGCCTAGACAGCTAGTAAATAATAAATGCTAATACGCTGCCATTTAGCTCTGTGCAAACTGCATACTTATTGACATTGCATGCCTCCTGACATTAAACGAGTATGTGGCCTAAACTGGCATGACGTTAAGCATTGTAGCATCTGTCATGACAATTAGTGGTAATAGTCACATGACACTGTTTTAATAATGGAGGTAATCTGTCATGGCAACACGTGACAGCGTCTGACATCAGAAGGCACCTGATACTCATGCTTTTCCTGTTTCTAGGCCTCTGAAATCCAAGCAGTGCATTTGTTGATGTATTTCCATTTATTTCCACTTGTTTTTTGCTTTAGGTGCATTTTGAGAAAATGTGGAAAATGTGTTTGCAGCTGTGGGTTTGAAAGCTTTCAGGAATCTCTCATAGTAATTTGAACAGCCTGTGGTTTTATTTAATGTTCCAGGCTGGATGTTCAGTGCTAAACAAATGTTTATTTGAAGGACAAAACTACAAATAAAATTAATAAACAAAAAAGCCAAAAGAATCCTAACCCAGAAGGAAAATGTAAAAAAGCAGACAATATGAAAACAATGGCTCAGGACTGACAGGTTAACAAGCAATGACAAATGCAGTTAACTGCAATCGTTCACAATTTAGATACGTGTGTGTGTGTGTGTGTGTGTGTGTGTGTGTGTGTGTGTGTGTGTGTATATGTATGTGTGTATGTGTGTGTGTGTG
>JBBKCR010000034.1:670502-682790 GCA_037577295.1 Ladigesia roloffi | reverse complement strand
GTGTGTGTGTGTGTGTGTGTGTGTGTGTGTGTGTGTGTGTGTGTGTGTGTGTGTGTGTGTGTGTGTGTGTGTGCTTTATAAGAATCTCCGTTTTGATGCAAAAATGCAGTTTATGCCACTCAAACTGTATCATATTTGGCATATTGAGTAGATTAAATGTAAACCCATGTTTTATTGTGACAGGCTGCAAAGCGCGTAAAGATACAAGGAGCCTAAATAAAGATGTCCAACAACTTAGGATTCAACACCACCAGTCTACTGATAATTGCCTGATCATCTGGAAGCATCTGCACTGGTTCAGGCCTATTTGACTTAAGCTGTTTGAATCCCAGGACTGCTATTTCTAACACTAACACACTGCTGCCCAGGCGCCCCTTATTGTTGGCAGTCCACTGCTTCACTTGGTGATTTGGTAAAATGCAGAACTGCTCACACTGTGCACTGTGCAGTCGTGCGTCCTTTATGTCCATGAGGGCTGCACTTTACCCATCACTCGTTTATCTTCTGGAATTCTTGTGGGTACCTGTAGCCAAACCCAGGGATTTTGGGGTGAGGCAGTTACTCTGGGTGGTGTGCCAGCCCACCACAGACCGCAGAGCTGCGCAAGCCATTTAAGATTTTATTTCAGCTCAGTAAGCTCTTGTTTGGGAATAGTTTTTATTATTTCTTTCGTTTATTTATTTATTTATACGCTGACCGCCAGAGGGCGCCTCGCCGGCACGGCTCGTTTAAGCGCTCCAACTCCAGCTGCGCCTGCATCCTTCATCAGGAGCGAGAGGAGGAGGAGGAGAGCAGAGGAGCCAGAGAGGACTCGGATGCGCTCAGCCTGCGTTTCACTTCCATCTGGAATCTTGAGGAAAAATTAAAAAAAAACAAAAATCAAAGATAAGAAAAATCAGTGGATGTATTCAGCAGCGCAGGAGAGGCGCGTGCGTCTTTTTTATTTGTTGCTAGGACGGTGGCGATTCCGCGGATTTCTTCAACTTGTTCTGGATGACTTTCTCCTTGCAAAACCAAATCCCTCTTATCTACCACCCACCCACATACCCACTCCGCTACCCTTCCACCCAAACCACAGAGGACGTGAAAGTATTTTGGCGTAACCTGGTCTTCCAGTGTGAATGTGTGTGCAAGTGTTTCACGAGTCTATATGAGTGAGTGTGTGTATGTGTGTGTGTGAGGCGCGCGACATGCTGCTTGGTGAGAGCCGGGGAGGAGGAGGAGGCACCGGCGCACGCGGCGCGGGTCCCGAGGAGACTGCGCGGCTCGAGGAGTGAAGGATCCGGCTTGTGTGTGAGTCTGTGCGGGCACGCGCGTGCGTGCGTGTATGCGTGTGAGTGCGTGTGGAGGAGGGCAGCGCGGATGCAGGACGGTGGACCGTGGACGGACCTAAGACGCGCGGACAGTCTTGGACAGTGATGGGTGAGTTTTGGAAAAAAAAACAGAGTGGCGCTGCGGTTGATTCGGATCAATACTTGATCGATACGAATCACTGCACTGCACTACTGTGTTGCACGTTGTTCTTGATAAGGCTGATGATCAGAAGCTTCAGTGGCTCTCACTCATTATTGACGGTCTGAAGTATGTCGGGTTCTTATATATCATATTATAACTAGATTTTAGGTTACATATGCAGCTTTTCTTGGCCTCGCCCCTTCCTGCTTTTATCCCCTATCAATAATGACCACTGATTTATTAGCAATACTATTAAAACCAGTATCAGTAGCTGCAACAGTGCACGCCTGTGGAATGCAGCCAAAACCCCTCACTGCGCTCGTGCTTTTCCCGTCCCGTGCTCGTGCATGCTTTTTTTCTTTGCTATTGCGTCCAACTTTCTTCCCGTCTTTCTTTTCGTTCTTTTTTGCGCAATCTCAATAAAAACGCGCTCCGAGTTCATGCCAGCTTTGGCGCACGCGCAGCCCGCGTTCGTTCTGTATGGGGATCTTTCAGCTTCTGCAGAGCCACACCGGGGTTTGGGAAGGAGGGGGTGTTGATGTGTGTGTGTGTGTGGTTGGGGGTGGGAGTGGGACAGGGCTGTTGGGTGAACATTGGACAGACAGGCAGACCGAAGGTTCCTCTCTTCAGCTGTGCACGCGCTGACATTTCAGCGTGCGCTTCCCTGCTTCATTCCAAACGAATACACCCCCACCCCCACCTCTTTACCCCCTCCTCTCCTCCCCATCCGTCTTTTTCTTAGTTTAATAGCGCGCGGGCGGGCGGGCTTGCGTGCGTATGCGCGCGTGCGTGTGCGTGCTTGTGGGTGGATGGCTGTCTGAGCGCACGCGCACGCATCCGATGGAGACCTCAACATCTTTTAAACGCCACGTTTTATTCTTGTTTCGTGTTTCTCGCTAGTGTTTTGGAGCAACAGGGCGCGAGGAAGGGGTTTGGAGGGGATGAATGGGATGGAGGCTTGTGAGGGGAGAGAACAGGTCCACAGGGTCAGCATGGGGGTCGTTCATAGCTGCCGCATAATCCGTTTGAAAACCCCTTCAGTGATTTACTGCGCATTAACGTGCCACAAATTCAATAAGTCGGTTTTATTAATATTTCCCATAATTAAATAGACCCTCCCTTAGCCAGATCTATTATTTGATAATGCACTGGAGGTCGTCTGCATTATTACAAATGCTCCTGCAGTGGTCTTGGCCATGTATGTGTCATAGAAATTCTCTGAAAGACAGATATTTCTACCCAATGATAAAGTGTGTGGAAGAGGCGTGCATCACATTTGTGTTCATAGGGAGTTTATGGGATAACCAGGTAACCAAAGTTTGTCACCAGCAGCTGTGTATATATAGCTTGATAAGACATTTCTCCATGTGCAACATATAGCAACACTCATCGAAGTGCACACTGCAACAAAAACAATGCAAACAACACAATAAACACCACATCACAATAATGTAACAGTAATGTCATAGGACAGTGTATTGTGAATGGAATATAAACCTTGAAAAGTGACTAGTATTGCACCATAAGTATGATATAGCACAGGAGGTTGTTAGCAGAATTGAACAAAGTGCATGGAATGACAGAAACAGAACAATAAAAAGTTAGTGTGGTAAGTGCTGAGATGTGTGTATGTGTGTGTGTACACATGACACAAGTAGCTCTGTGTTGGATGACTTATAACGATATTAATTTGCATTTAAATATATGACTCAGAAAAGTCTAATTTCTTAACCTCATACCTCATCAGTTAGGTTCCATCTGTAGACATCCCTGCATTTATTCATCTCCGTCTTATTCATGATGCAACTCATCCATGGTAACCAGATCCTTCACCCTCTGAAGCATGACATATTCATTATTTATAACAGTATTTACATTTATTCTTAAGTGCACCACATCTGCTGTTGCATATTAATCATATTGCATCGCTACAGATCATCGAGATAAAAGACAAAAACAAATCTGAGTGAACACAAAATGCAATTTTTTAAAAACTGTGTGAAAAAAGTATTAGTTAATTCATTATATTATAATTGTAATCATTTTTCCTAGACACACCCTGGATTGATTACTGAGAGGCCTGTTGTGGAGTACACTTAAAGGGCTGCACAAGCATTATCCTATGCTACCATTTGTCTAATAAGAATATATTCATATGTAAAGGGTTACAATACCATCGATCTGGTACTTTCACAGTAAGAGTCGTTATGTCCAAACGCACTAAACATTTGGTTCCATGTGGAACAGCCTCAACAGCTCACAAATAAACATATAAAGAATGGCTAAGGCCCTCACTGATGTGGTATTAAAAACAGTGCCACTCACAAAGAACCTGGAGGATGATAAGTTCTGAGTAGAACTTTTCGGAAGGCAGGGGTCCTCTAATATCTGGTGTACATTTTACACAGCATTTGCCAATAAGAACATTAGAGCAACAATCAAACATGGTGGTGGTAGTTTCATTTGGGGGTAGAGTGTTGGGGGTTGGGGGTTTTCACATGTGCAAAATCTCTGTCGGGGGTGGTTGCAAGCATACATTTAATCAGAAATGCAGTATTGTCCAAACATTCCGCAGTAGTAAGAAATTCTTTCATTATCAGTCCATGATGTAAAATTAAATAACAGAAGAGTGCAGCCACTTCTGAGTGGCTCAAAAAAAAGTAAAGTTTTGGAGTGGACAAGTCCAAGTCATGGCTTGAAAATTGCCATCCAGAGTGATTGCTAAAAAGGCCACAGTCAGAGTTAGAAGGGCAATAACCTTCAAGTTTACCTTCAATTAAAGAAATGGTCATTTAATACATTTACTGTAATGACAGTCTGCAATGATTTTCCATACATACACCACTCAATTTGCACTGTCATTAGATTACATAGTGGCATACATCAACTAATCATTAGTTTGAAACCTGCACACACTGTGAATGCGTTAGCATTCAATTCTGTGAATAACAGGGAGCCACATTTGGAAAAGCTGAATGTGAAAGTATACTGAACATGTGTGATTTTTTTTGTGTTTCATAGGGGGCAGTATATGAGATTTTCAGTGCTACTCTGATTGCTTAATATGCCTTAGACAGCCACAGTGATTGTACCATTATACACACGTTAGTGTCTGCTGGTGAATGAAGATTTATAACTGGCACACAATGCACTTACAGAATATTTACCCTCCATGCCAGTTATAAATCTTCATACACCAACATGAAATGGTGCAATGTCACAACGATGTGGTGTTCCATCACTTGAGAGTGTCATTAATTTGGACCTACCCTCATTATCTATTATTTGACATAATAGACAGATAACATTGGAGACCCTGCATTAGTGGTTATTCCTAGATAATAATGTCTGGCTTTGTGTAATTAAATTGGCCAAGACCAAGAGTCAACCTTTGAGTCATTTATATCTCTATGAGGCAGATAAAGATATATTGACAGTCTTATAAAATCCATTTGCTACCTAAATATGGTGGTGTGAGGCTTGGGCCACAATCTACGCACAAACATACAGATTTTGAGATTAGAAAGGCATATTTTATTATGGTTTAATTGCCCAGACCTAAACTTAACTCATATGCGAAAATGACCTGTAGTCCTCCTCCGTGTAGCAAAGCACAAAGTGGCAGCATGGCAACTGAAGGGGAAGGCAAATGTAACTGATTCGGTTGGCTGACACTCATTTAGATTGTAATTGTGGTCTAATAGGATGGCTCCGGCGTGTCTCAAAGGACGGCTCCCTTCATGCTGGAGTGGGCTCATGTCCAGCTGTATTGTATGACTGGCTTGCTCTGATAGCATGTTTGCCATTGCCAGGGATGAAAAATGAATACAACAAACCATGACAGGATTGATTCAAGCAATCAGCATTGTTAATTGAGTCCCGTGTGGCACCCAAATGAGTGTAATGTTTCAAGGGCCGGGCAATGTTATAGATTCACTTTTATGGACATTGGCTAATCACTGTTTTAGAATGAACAGAGATTGTTGTGTTGTTTTAGAGGGATTTGAAGACATAATTTTTCCTTTTTTTTCTCCTTACTTTATTTCAGGCTCTGCCATGCGACGGCGATGGTTTGTGGTGCCACTGCTGGTGCAGGCATGGCTCTCTGTAAATTTCTGCCATGGGGAAAAGCCTTGCCCGCGGAGCTGTCGTTGTGATGGCAAGATCGTGTACTGCGAGTCCAGCGCATTCCGCGATGTGCCCAAAAACCTCTCCGGTGGGTGTCAGGGCCTGTCCCTACGCTACAACAGCCTGGGCAGCTTACGTGCCGGCCAGTTTGTTGGCCTCAACCAACTCATTTGGCTCTATCTGGACCACAACTACATCGCAAATGTGGACGCTCGGGCCTTTCAAGGAATAAGGAGGCTTAAAGAGCTGATCCTCAGCTCAAACAAGATCACACTCCTGCATAATTCAACCTTCTATCCGGTACCAAATCTGAGGAATCTGGACCTGTCCTACAACAAACTTCAAGCTCTACAGCCAGGCCAGTTCCAAGGCTTGCGCAAACTTCTCAGCTTGCACATGCGTTCAAACTCCTTAAAGAACCTGCCGTCTCGCCTTTTCCAGGACTGCCGCAATCTTGAATTTCTCGACCTTGGCTACAACCGCCTGCGCAGCATCTCACGGAACGCAATGTCAGGGCTGCTGAAGTTGACCGAGCTGCATCTCGAGCATAACCAGTTCTCCAAGATCAACTTCTCCAACTTCCCCAGGCTTTATAACCTGCGTGCCCTGTACTTGCAGTGGAACCGCATCCGCACCATGAGTGAGGGCCTCACATGGACCTGGACGTCTCTTCAGAAGTTGGACCTTTCAGGAAATGACTTACAGGAGGTCGAACCAGAGGTATATCAGTGTATGCCAAACCTGCAGACACTTAACCTAGATTCCAACAAACTGGTCAATGTCTCTCAGGAGGCGGTGTCCGCATGGACATCCCTAACCATGATCAGTCTGGCTGGAAACATGTGGGACTGTGGGCCTGCCATCTGCCCCTTGGTGAACTGGCTGATAAACTTCCGTGGAAACAAGGAGACTCCCATGATTTGTGCCTTGCCCAAGGAAGTTCAAGGTGAGAAGGTCATGGATGCTGTGGAGGCAAGTGGAGTGTGCAGAGTGGCTCTTGTTACACCCTCAGTTACCAGTTCTCCATATACCCGTTCTGGTACCCCTGCTCTGAAAGTGGCCCCTCCGTTTGTCCCCACTCTTCAGTCTGGTGGCAGCAGAAAGGGCCAGGGCACATCCTTGCAGCATCCCACTCCTTCAAGGCCACCTCAGTCTGATGTTTCACCACCTGAGCAAGACTTCGAGCCAGTGTCCTTCCATAAGATTGTGGCAGGGAGTGTCGCCCTGTTTTTGTCGGTTGCAATGATCCTCCTGGTGATTTATGTATCGTGGAAGCGCTATCCAAGCAGCGTCAAACAGCTGCAGGAAAACTCATCATCTGCCCGCAAACGTCGGAAAAAGTCTAGGGAGACTGAACGCACACTCAGCACCCCCTTGCAGGAGTACTATGTGGACTACAAACCATCAAGCTCCGAGGCCACAGATGTTTTGGTTAATGGAACGGGGCCATGCACCTACACCATCTCTGGTTCCAGAGAATGTGAGGTATGACTCTACTTTTCTTCTATCCTTCAGTAGATAATAAGCATAAAAGAGGTTAGAGTAAATTGCTTGAAAAAAAATTCTTCCTCTGTCGTTGCCTTGTTGTCAATTCCATGTGGTTGAGTAGATGAATTTGTAAACGTGGGATGTAGCACTTTCAAGTTTCCTTGGCTCAGGCGGCAACCTCTGGCAAAATATGTGCATTTTTTACACATGCTAAAGAATAAGATTTGTTCTACTCAGCTCAGTTCTTTTGAACAAGAAATACTTATTTGCAAGAAATATGGGCTGTCACACATACAAATACGATCATATGTTCTGTGTTCTCTATATTCACAGTTGTATAAATGAGTCCTGAAATCATTGGTGCAAAAATAACACATTGCAATTTTTTCCTCCAAAAACCCTCAACTGTTTTCATTTTTTTCCTGGCACTGCAATGCTTCCTGTATGTTAGAGAGGTAACAGAAAACCACACTTGCTGAGAGATCCAGTGCATTGGAGTTAACATTTTGGACAGCGGATATATTGCTATAGCAATCCTGCTGTTTGCTTCAACAATGCCAAATAAAGGATGAAGACAGCACTTTAGTCACAATGCTGCTATTTATAAGGAAGTAAAGTTAATTTGACTAATTAAACTGGCAGATCCCTGCTAGCATTTGTTCTGTGTTTGCTGCAGTGGTGTTTTGTAGGGAGATATTCCTTCAGGAAGCAGTAAAAGAACCAGGGTTACCATACACTTAGTGACATGACAAATTAAAGCATGTTAATAATTGATCTGTCTGAGAACATTAACATACTCCTCAGCAGAAGCAAGATTATGCATGTATGTTATTAACTGCTGTAATAAATAACTCATGTACACATTTTAGCTTGGGGCTAAGACCATGCCTGTGCATCCGCTACTGCCAAATCTTAAGGTGAATCCTTGTGTTGGTTGACAGTTAGGCATGCAGTAGGATTTCAAAGAACTTACCGTTACAGGGAGAACATCTCCCATAGCCCGCTAATCCTGTCGGCAGAACAGCACTGTTGGGTCTTCCTGCCCGTTTGATCCATGCTTAATGAGGGTGTTAGGTTGTCAATGTAGTGATCACATTATCTGCAAAGCAAGAAAGGGCTGTTCTTTCCTCTCTTTTTTTCTCCCTAAGCAGGGAGATTGTCAATGGCACCCCCTGCCCTCTCCCGATGGCTCCTTTTAGCTCTAGATCATTGTTTAACCCTGAAGCACCTAAAGTCCTTACAAATCCTAATCCTGGAATTTTTTCTGTGTCTTTCTTTGGATAAATGAGCATCCACTTTTTAAATTCTACACTCTGGGATATCGATCAGAAATAGATTGGGTTAAAGTGGAATTTGGGCCAAAAACTAAAGCTGAGTATGCTATTGTGATGGTATGCAGTATTTGATAATCCAGCACTTTATACTTCAGCCTCATCAGTTAGAATGTATAAATCAACATTCGTTGACTTCAGGGCCCAACATGCATCATGCAAATGCATTGTCCAACCATCGGGGATGCCTGTGGTGTCAACTAATCCTGATTGCTAGTCTAGCCACTGATCTACAAGCCATTAAATGCCAAGCAGCTGTCAAACAAAATTTACCTGCAATTAACTTTGGATGCTTTCTGCCAAAGAAGAGCACCCGAATTAAGGTAAGGTGTATAAATAGTGATCATGTCTTTTGATGAATATAGTTCTTTTAAAATATATAGACAATTTCAAAAGAGTTACCACAGTTACAAAGCTGCACCACGATATCCAGGCAGGCCCTGATCTACTCAGTGTCGCTAGTTATGTTCATGGTGGTGGAACATGTTGGAATTCATGCATTCCTGATTCTGCAGAAGGCCAGGACTCCCCTCTCTTGGGCCCTAAAAGCCTGTCAATTCCTGGCACACACTGGTGGCATTAGTTGCAACCAGCGCTTCTGGCAGTGCCATGACAGAGTCACTTGGGCCAGAGGCACATGAGAGTCAGGAATCAGTGGTGAGAAAGACACAGAGAGACAGCCTGAGACATGATGGACATGATGACAGACAGGCAAACAGGTGAGAGAAATGGACTTGGCAGACAGAGGAAGACGGTCAAGGCTGTGGAGAACACACAGGCATACAGAACGTCGTCTAGACAGCAAAGGCTGACCTTTCCTCACACACTCCTGTCCGGTCTGATTCGCTGAGATTGGAGGGGGGGTTTTCTGCTCCATCTCTTTTAAACATACCAGAAGTGTACTTTAGGCTCCTGCAGATTGGCGTGTTTCGCTTTGTGACTGATCCATCTAGTCAAAAGGTAACTCAACAAAGGATAAGGGATGGAAACTCATTTTTCAGTTCCCATTCTACTCGTATGTCTTGTTTTGATACGTTTCAAGAAATCTCTCAGTGTTACAAAAAGAAAATGGCATCAAAGGTTCTGTCTTGTGCTTATGGGCTTGTTGCGCCAGTCAAGCATACCGACTGGAACAGCATCTAAGATCATCAAATTGATCAGATTTGTCAATTCTATCCATTGCTCTGACAAGTCCAATATACTACATCAGAATCTACACCAAAATAAGCTTATAAAATGGATCACAAATTGTCCTTTGAAGACCAATATACTGGACCAGTTTCCACACCAAAACTAAGTTTTTACAATGGGTGTGAAACTAAATCAATATTCAAACCAAACGCTAAGCAAATAAAATGGATCAGATATTGCCTAGACACATCCAGTACACATTATACACTCTTCACTTGTCAGAACGATTATAAAACATGTCCATGCAAAAGTGAACAACACAGAAACAAAGGGAGAAACTAACATCAAACATTTGTCCCAAATGAGATATACTTCACAAATTCTGTACTTCATGACCTGTTGGACATACTGATATACATTGGACACCACTGGTCAAGTGATCCATTTTAACTACGATTTCCCGCATGTCAAAAATTTGTAGAGGAATTCCAAAATGCTACCTGTGCAAAAGTTATGCGACTTCATATGTGACTAATTTGTGTCCAATAAAGACAAATGCTCTAAACTTTGCATAAAAAAGAGATATAATTCACTTTGTTCTATTTGGAGGAAGACATCTTCAATAGTTCATGCAGTTTAATAAGGACCACAAAACTTTTGAACAAGACTATATCCAGGGCTGGCCCAAAAGTTATGACACTGAAGTATTCATTGGATTGTTGGTATTAGTGTTTATATTTAGCATTTAGACATGGTTGACATTTCACAACCCAGCAGACTTTGAGAACATTATTGTAGGTCCCTGTAAAGGGGCGTATTTATCATCAAATCAGGATAAAGGCAATTGCATTTTGATTTTATTTGATTTTATCATATCACTTCTTTAATATGAACACACAATAGAGACCAAAATGTGAAAATAGGTTGCTAGTGATGAGAGGGTCCCAATATCAATGCCTACTTCAACCCAGGAAAAAAATGTATTTAGTTGTATCAATGTAAACTCTAAAATGTGCAGAGTTGATGGGTTTCAGTTTTGGGAGCAACTCCTGTAGAGAGCACACTGCAGTGGTCAAAACACATATCAGCAAATCAGGAGGAATTTGAATTTGTAGACATTATATTGTAAAACCAAATATGAACTGACAACAACAATGATGTTTAAGATTGTTATTGGAAAAATATGTGTTCCTCAGTTATTTCTAATAATAAATGTGCAACAAGAAATCAGTATTCTATATTTTTAATTGTACAAAAATGAGAAGCCTGTAAAATGCAGCTTACTCAGCTTTACATCTATTCCGTAATCAACAGGTTTTCCACATTAGCATACCTGTTTTTTTGCTCATTAAATATGTAGAGACCTGCATCACATGCGACAACAAAATGCACTCAGGCACTTATTTGTCCTCACAAGTTTCCATTCTGTTTTTGTGCATTTATAAACTGATGCATTCTTATAGGATTAAGTGTTGTGTGGTACGAAATGCTTTCTGTAGAAAACAAGGCAGAATTGTTCACAGAGGTGGTGCATGGAAACATGTCTGAGAACTTTGTTTTCTCTAAAACCGACCTCATGGAAAATTAAAACATGAAATGGTTGTAAAAGTGCTGCCTGATGCCAGAAAAGTTTTGAGGAGACCTAAAGCCTATTGTATAGGTCCATCCATATTGGAAGGGCACATGCAGGGATACAATAACATTCCAATGAATAATAAAATCAGATTTATTAAGATTTTACATTTGAAATTGTATGTAGTATACAGATCATTAGTGTAGATGGTTTTGGATAGTAAATAACTTGGCCATTATTGCGCTCTGATTACTATCACAATCCTAAAGAAAGCGGTAAACTTTTCAAGAATGGAGCATCCTACACAAAACCACTTTGAAATACCGTACAATTTGAATTGTACAGAATTTCATTTCAAGTTTTATTCTGGATCACAGACTGTAGGACATAATGGAGATTAATTGAGGAGGCATCAATCAGAGTACCAGTGTGCTGCTATAGGAAGTGTGTGCTGCATCTCGGTATATTAGTGATATCGGCCAATATTCTGAGATCAGAAATCAGAATCATTAACTCAGGAGAGAAAATGCCAGATCAGTGCATCTCTCCTACCAGAAAATGGAAGCGAAAAATTTGTCTTCTCACGACAATGAATGAAAGCCAGCATGTCAACAGCTTCAATTAATTGCTTGGCACATTAGCACTGTAGCACGGGAGTGCCCCCTCGAAGATAGGAGCCGAGATGACATTAGTCTTGCAGAGCCCACTCTTTCATTACAAGCGGGCCGCAAGCAGAGATGACCCTCCCCTTCATGTTCCGATGATATTTCCAGTCGTCTGTAATTGTGAATTGTTTACTTCGCTCTCTCCCCTCCGTCTCCCTCGCCACTGCGTCAGACATAATGTGGTTTGGCTGCTCTCCCGTGCAGCAAAGCTCACGTCGCCCCTCACCACCACCACCACCACCTCCCTACCTCCCCCACCACCCCCCCATGATTGATGAGTTCTATTCTCTCTTGAGCAATTTGGTATTCGGCACACACACCTGACTTACAGGGGCTTTTCACATCACGCTAACGAGCTAGATTCAAACATACAGTTCGGATTGGTTTTGTCTCAGAAAACCCATGTTCTCCTGATGCCTTTCACATCTTCCCGCTGCCTGATCACGAGTGACAAGAAACTGTGGATAAAAAGTGTTTAGAGAGGGTGAGAGAGAGTGAGTGAGAGAGAGAGAGAGAG
>JBBKCR010000034.1:638594-664568 GCA_037577295.1 Ladigesia roloffi | reverse complement strand
GATCTTCCTGAATAGGAGGGGTATCTACAGTGACCATTCAAATTTCGGCGAAACTGGCGTCACCCCAGGTCCTCCCATCACACACCACTGATTATCATATAGTACACTGAAGATGCAGCAGGAAAAACACTTAATTGAAAGTTTCTTTATGTAAATAAATAAGAATAAGTAGCTGATTTCACTGTGGTCACTGTGTCTTTAAATAAATGAATTGACTGAAGTACATAGCGCAGATGCTACAAAACAGAGACCCTCATAGCAAGAGACAAAGGCTGGTAAACTAAGCTTGACCTTGACTGTAATGATGCATTTTAAAGCCATATCCAAGTTCTTTTAACCAATATATTGATCACTTAGCTGGAAAAAACAGCAATGAAGACTCTCATCTCAGCTGGTGTGATGAGACTGCCAGTGTTAATTCTTCTGCAGTAAATCATTGATCATCTTCAACAACGTGAAAAGAGATTGATTGGAAAGAAAATGGTCGACTGTAATTAGGTCTACGTTACATTATTATCGTGCATGTCTTATTCAAAGAATTTTTGAGACCTTCACTTATTCATAATTTACCAACTTTAACGCCCCGTTTACTATGAGAGTTGGTTAAATAAAATCTGGCATCTTTCCTCACATCATTTGTGGTTTAGGCAAGTCAGCAAACAGCCCCCCGCCCCATCCCCTCCACTCCTTCCACCCCGACTCTACAGATGCTGTGATAAAGTGCTAAGATTATGCACTTAGCGCTCAAGATGCATCAGCATGTGCTTCCTATGCTAATCTGGGCCATTTACATAGAAGGTGGAGAAAAGACCAAACGAATGACAAAATGGAAGTGATTTCATTTGAGGAACAATATGAAGGAGAGAGAATCGTACTCCCTCGAGAGGACAAATAGGGGGGAAAAGAATGAATTTTGTGCAGGGTGTCGAGCTATGTTGGGTTGGAGCGAGATAAACTAACTAGGACAGAAAAAGTGCAACAACCTGACCCACCTTTTAAAGGCTCACCCTTTAAAACTCTGAAAAGTAGAGCTCTGTGAGGGTAGTGAACAACTTGTGCTTGATCAAACCCTTTTGTTTTAGGATGACCTCACTGCTAAGACAGTGAACAAATCATGAGTGAAAACATGTTATCATTCAATGCTTTGAAGACTGGAGAGCTTGTCATGTTAGTTGTAAAAATTTCAATCTTTCATCCTATCTCTTGTCAGAAAATATTATTGATCCTGGATGAAACTGCTTATATGCTGCGGCTGCACAGACACACGGAGACAAGAGCAATATAAAATATAGTATATACAGTATATGACTAAATAAAACTCTACAGAGAATACTCTGAAAATACACAACTAAATAAAACTCTCCAAAAAGTACTAAACACATTATGCTATATACATAAAAGGCTCTGATTAGTATTGAGGTAAAATAAATAGTATACAGTAATGTAAAGTGGCCCCTTATTTCCACATGTGAACACACCACAGCAAAGCACACAATGTGAACAATGTAATTTTATTTCTCTACATTTAATCCATTCACCAAGTGAAAGAGTGGGCTGCCACTAATGAGGGGCGTCTGGGCAGCAGTGTGTGGGGATGGTACCTTGCTCAAAGGTACCTCAGTGGTGTCACTAGTAGTTCTGGGATTCAAACGCCCAACCCACTTAGCCACCCAATTACCGTGATATAGATAAATGTGTGCAGAGTCTAAAGGGGAGGAAGGATTTTCCTGGGTGCTCAGTGGATCACTTTATCCTGGTGAGTCTAAATATACTTCTCTGTTTGACCACAGCATTGTGGAGTGGGGATCAGCATCTACCAAAGTTCTCCTTTCAGCCACAATTTCCACTACTGATCCTGTGGCCATGCACTGGATTAAAATTAATGTCCATGTCTTTCTCTTGTATTGCCTCAGTGTACATTTTGAGCAGGGACATGTTCATAAAACATGTGAGTGCATGTAACATTAGAGTGTGACAGCAGAGGAGGTTTTGACAGTGCTTGAACGACTGTCATGACAACCACAACTCATTATTGCTCCTTCAAGGATCCATCCATAAAGCTTTGTGGTCCTTTCCATATGCCACAGTGTGAAAAATAACACACATTTACAGAGGAATCCCATACGTTTTTAGATTCGTATTTGAATATCAGAATATTTTCCACCAGGCTGAGTTCCAGTGGGTTGCAATACTTTTCTGTAAATGAATTATTGTATTTGTAAACCGTATTTTTTTTCTCCAAATGCCAATACAGCTCGCTGTCCAATGTATAGCTGTATTTGCTCTAATGTGGCCCCACAGCTGCCCGAGGGCCCTCTGTTTTGCTGCATTGTGTGGTACATGGATTCTAAAACATATAAACACAGCACATCTATCAAGTTCAATTCACCAAATGCTTGAATATTCACAAATGTATTTGTACTGCTAAGAGGATGATCACAGTATTCTTCATAGCAATATTGCTAATAGTGCTGCTCTGTTTTCTCAATCAGAATCAGAAAATATTATTGATCTTATGGGAAAATGCTTATGCTGTGACTGCACAGACACACAGAGACACAAGATATGATATAAATATGATATTCAAAATATTTTTACCTGTGGTCCTCATTTTCCATGCTTTACAGATTGTTGAAAACGAAAAAAAAACTAATTTTAACTTCACTGACATGACACTGGACTTGTGTATTTTAGAATGCACCATCTTTACAATAAAGTATTTTAGAAATATTGTATATTATTGAGTCATTTTGCTGTAAATGCAAACAGTTTTGTGAAAATATGTAATGTGGCATTTGCAAATTGATGGGTAGGATGGTAGCACAGTGAGTGTCCTCAGAGTTCTCAAGGTATTATGTTCAGTTCCTGGCAGGAGAAACCAAGGCTCTTTTCTGGGAAGGATTTGTCTTATGCTGGGTATACAGGTTTCCTCTTACAGTCCAAAGACATGCATGTCAGATGAACTGGAGATGTTAAATTGCCCCTCAGTGTGACTGTCCACCTTGATGGACTGGTGACCTGTTCAGGATGTTTCTCCACCTTTCACTGGGACGTGGATGGGGTTGCTGGGATGGGTCCATGCATGAGGATGATGAATGGATAAATCAGAATCAGAAAACTTTATTGATTGTGGAGGAAATTGCTTCTGCTTTGACTGCACAGATGCAAAGGGACACCAAGGATAATATAAAACACCAAGTCAGATAAAAACTCTGCAGAAATGCACTGTATGAAATTGTCCTAGGGACAAAATGCTAATGTTTTAATACTGTAGATAAAAAAAATAGAGAATTAATAGTGGTTTAGAGTGCTTTTTTAAACTATGTTATGTTTTCTATGTTACTGTGAACATGTTGTCACGCCTTTTGTTTTTAGTGAAAATGTTGACATATGTAGCTAATATAACAAGAAAAATGCCCTTAAATTATAATTGCAGTCTACAGGTTTTCTAACAGTAGATTCCAAGTCTGGTGTAATTTGTTTCTAAAATGAACAAAAGACAGGGGTTACATGTCCCTTCAGTTTGAATGGATATGATGTTCCCATGTAGAATCCACAGTCTACAGGATATATCTCAAGGCTATGTGGATGGAGCCTTGAAGGCGCTGAGATGAGCTGCGGTTGTCATGACATTGTCACCGGCGGCAAGCAGCAGGCCTTCAGAAACTCACACTTAAAAAGTGTCAATGTCACTCACAACTGCATGGCCACCTCTGTATCAACACACAGTTCTCAGTCCGACCTCAGGCACTTTTTTTTTTAGCCACGCCCGCGCTCAGCTCCCTCTGAAATGGCTCCCCAGGGATACAGAGCATCTTCTGAGGTCCAGCGGAGCAACACAGTGACAGCAGGACAACTCTCGTCTCCTTGTCTCCTCGTCTTTGCAACTCGGCCTGACTTCTGAGGCTGCCTGCCACCCTGGATCCACCACCCTGGGCTTTTGATGGCATGGTAGAAGGAAAAAAAATCCCCTCTGATGGCCTTTTTGCCTTTTCCCTAGTCTTCCACCCCCTTGGCCTCCTTTTCTGAAGTCCAGACAGGCAGACAGGCCTGAGATAAGTTTGAACTCTGTGGGAGTTGCTCCCTCTAAAATGTGTGGCTCTATCTCTGGCTCGTGGCGCTCTCCTGCTGCAGATTAAGTCAAAGGATGCAGCTAATGGTGCAAATTTGATTTGATGTGCTTTTATTTTCAAACAGGAATGGCATTCCACTTAAAAAGTCAAAGGCATTTTCAACGGAGAATTAAGTTAAAGGTCCTTCTTTTATAGAGCCGTTGGGTACGCATGTAGAGACTGTTTATTTGGACATTCCCATGAAATCATGATTAGAGAAAGGGTCAGAGAACAGGCAACCAGATTTAACAAAAGGAGAACCATAACCAGAAGTGGAGATAAAAGCTCAAGTTGGGACTGAGGATCTAGAAATCATTCAAGGACAACAATAAGAAATACTAGAATCATACAACTGCAAGAAGATTACTATTTGTACAAAGGAAAGGTACACTAAAATATTGATGTATAATCAAATGTTTGAAGCAAGATCACAAAAGTATATTTTCAGGGAAACATGTATCTAACAAGGCCAAAAATGCAAGCCAGGTAGTTCTCCTTAAGGACTGTTACCCAAGACTTGGTCATTTGGACTGGATTTTAGTTCAATAAGATACACAATTATTAATATCAAAAGCATACATACTTGTGATGCATGGGTCGTCTCGTAACACGCGGACCCCGCAGGTAACCCGCGGGTTTTGTTGGGGCGGGTAAAGAAATTCTCACTTTATTTGCAGGGCGGGTTGGGGTGGGTCATTAAAGACAAAATTACATAAAAAATCCAATCTATAGCCTAACATGTGTATCATTATCTTGTTATTAATATGACCTGATTTATCATTCATATTCATAATCATATGTTGTTGCCAGTTTACTGGCTGACGTTTCCAAGCACATTCAGGCTGAAATAACGGCTGTTTTTATTTGAATTACAATGCCTAATGGTCGGGGTGTGGGGCGGGGTGAATTAGATACAGTGGTGCGGGGCGGGCTGGGGCGGGCCAAATAATTTCATAAAAGCGGGACCCGTGGCCTGGAAATATACCCGACCTGCGCATCACCTTACAACCTCTGTAGTAATATTAACCCTCAGAGGTCTGAGGCCTGTCAGGCACAAAAAGTAGTATGTAGTCTCAATAATAACTGTAAAAAAAGTGAGACTATCCAAGTTTTCTCTGAAACCATTGGCTTGTTCTTATCTTGTATTGTTAGATGGGTTCACACCTCCCATAACAAACACATGAGTACTAATTCTCAAATGAAAGTATTTTAGCCATTTAATAATCTGATCAGCAAAAGACTAGATGTAGCTTAATTTATCCTATAACCTGACAGAAAAGCATGGTGCATGTTTAGCCTGACTAATGTTGGCTGACTAGCCTACTGTAAAAGGAACTCTGAGCACACTGTGACATAGATTTTAGCCATATGATCATCTGACCAGCAAGATGTAGCTACAGTTAGATATAGCTTCCGAAATAGCACCGATAACAGCTAGTAAAACAGATATTAGGCGACTTACTCATCAGAATTACCTTCGACAGTATCAGGACACCGTTCAAAGTGCATTTGTTCTTCATTGCTGTCATCAGTGGATACAAAGATTTCCTGTATGTGCAAATCAACCAGACCATGTGCCTTTGTTTATGTGGTATGTCCTCACCTCCCCCTGCTACACAATGAGTCAATCACGCCATTGCTATTCAGATTGATGTTTTTCATCAGAATAGCTGAGGAGTGTTTCATTAACAGGCTGATTTCTGATTTCAGGGGCAAATCGACCTCAGAGTTTTAGGTAACATGTTTCCTTTGAATTTAATGAACCGCAATCTTAGTTTTCCAAAGTGATCTGAACCTCCCCCCCAACAGATGAAAGAACATTACCCTTATTATCTTTCAAGCTTTTAAAAAAAGTAAAAAACAGTGTTGGTCAATAGGCCAAGGAGGCGATACACATAGCCACACCCACAAATAAAATACATAGTATCATCATTTGTTATCATGAACATTAGAAGATAAGATCAGATTTATAGCTGTCCACCAAGTATACAAAATGAGCCCCCTCTTCCAACATCCCTCCAATATTTTACTCAGTTAACCAAGTACAATGACTGACACTAAACTGGACAGTAACTGCACTTTTCTGCTCCTTGAGTTTTTACTGACAGCTGTATTTTTAAAGCTTTATCGAAATGAAAGAAGATATTTGATGACAGGTTAGACATCAGTTGATACTATATTTAAAAGCTAACAAAGTGCCATACACTGACAGCTGAATGCATTTTTTTTTTTCCCTCTGCACTGTAAAAAGTAAAAACAAAACAGAAAGCAGAAGATGGTTTGAATTGATGTGAAATATTGCTTTCTGTTTTTGGATATATGTTTATGTATTTACTTGGGCTGTTACTCCTGAGATCATTAGTTTAGTTTGAAGTAGTAAATTTCCATTTCTTTAGACCTCAAAAAGCAATTTCATTCCACTGTTAACAGGTCCACAGACCGTAAAGAGAAAAGAACAGGTTTTAAGCAGGGCTGTCATAATTATAATATAAATATAATCATGTATTCTAAGAAGGTGATTGGATTAATATTTATCTTAATTAAGCTGCTTGATGATTAGTTCCCAATCTGAATGATAAACATCTACAAACATCTTAAAGGCGTGTTCAGCAGACTGGACATTCCCCAGAGCTTTTAGCACTCATGTCACTTTTGAACAACAGCAAATCGGATATGGAGACAAATCAGACTTTTAAAGCCTGTATGACTTAGCTAACCCAGTTGGTCACAATTAGCCTGTTATACGTGTGTACTGGTTTATTTTCAGCTACTTAGCAATACTGAACATCTGAACATTCAGAACTCCCTCATACTTGCTCGGTGGGAAGAAATATCCCTAAAGGGCGTTGTACTCCTGCAAACTGTAAAAAATAAGTAGATTTTTCCAGCTTTCAGATAATTTATTGTTTTACATAACTTTTTAGCAAAATGGCAGCCCTGAATGTGTTTTACTCCTAAGGAAGGGAAGGGGAGTATGATTCATATGCACAGCCCTGTGGAGGCATGAATCAGGTATCAATCCTATATTAAGTCTCTGTTTGTTCCCTGCTTTGATGGAGTAGCAGAATTCCAATTAGCATTGCTTCAGAATATCAAGCATTGCAAATGCATGCCGCCCTGTGTGTGTTTCCTACTGTTCTGGGCTTTTTTCAGACACTGCATTGCGCCTGAGTAGATATTACACTTACACCCACATGCGGCACACATCGTAAGAACAGGGCAAGCGCTGTGACATTCAAAGAATGTGTACTCAAAAGCCAGATTTTGAGCTGCCAGGTTTCGGGTTCAAGCGGAAATGTCAGCCTAAATTTTGCAGCGGTGCCGCTCCTTCTCGTTCCTCCGCGAAGTGTGTCGAAGCTGTAGTTTCCGAGATCATCCTCTTTCTGTCTCCGTCTGTTTACTGAGCAGCCACACCAATTTGTTTGCAGTGAAGCCTGTGCTGCTCGGAGTTACGTCGGTTGTACTCTGCAGTCCTACTTTTCCCTCATTTTCTCTCCATTTCACAAGCGTGGGTGTGAGGCTAGCATACACATGTTGCAAAAAATGGTTGTATTAATGGCAATCCAATGTCATTTAGGGTAATAATGTTGGACAAGCCCTGTCTTTTCGTTCACATGCTACATAATATATCCTTATATGATTCTGGCATGTGTGAAAAGGAAAGTATGTCATTCAGGAACCTTTAGGCCTTCTAGGTATTCAGAGGATGTCTTACATTTTATGGGAAGAAAATAACAAATTAAATCATAGTATTTGTAATAATATTTTTATTGCATTGTTAAATGTGTGTTGGAAACAAAAGGGTAATGATCAGATATATAAGTACATATAGCAAAGTTAGCTCTTCCATTGGTCAGGCCTTCAGAAGCAGGACAGAAGCTTTTACAGATTTGATTAACAACATAATGATGAAGTGATGGGAAGCAGCCAGTCATATTTTAATATACATTGAGGTTGGGCTAATTTTGTGATCTGAAACACCCTTGCTTTCTTAGTTTGTTACTCACTGTGAATATGAGTTGTTCTCCATCTAGATTTCAGGTGTTAGAAATGGAGAACCACAGTTGTAACTCTATCCTGGGACTCTTTACTGAAAGAGTGACTGTAAAACTGTGGTATGCAAGCTATGCATGTTAATGTCTGTGCAAATGTCCTTGTTTAATATAGGAAATGTGACAAAATGTTTCTGAACCAGCATAAGACTAATGCTAAAATATTTAATCCTCCAGGGGTGCTAGCAAATACTGAAGTAGTTCATTTTTTTCTTTTTTTAATTTATGCACTAAACTCAATGCACAGTGCCACTTCATTATTTGCCATATATAGTCTGCCACAAAACACAGTGCATTCTGTATCATATTCTTATACTATTAACATGTTCACCCTAAATTATTTGTTACTTATTTCACATGCTGTATTCCTAGAATGGCACCTCTCTTACCTATTTTGTTCCTACATTGAACATATTGCCCCATGTGATAACACATTTCCTGTATTGAAATAACTAAATCACCATAGATTTGCATCTAAAGTGCCCTCTTGATTTGTGTGTGGTGCATGCAAACAAATTAGAGACACAATGTTTAGTTGCAAGATGAATTTGTGTGTCCAATTGTGGACCATATAAAAGATACACTGGTCACCACTATGCACTGCAAAGACTTTCCTCTGACAGTTTTTTGCATGTTAGTCATTGAATGAAGAGTGCCATGACTGTCAAGTTTCTTTTGGAAGGTGGTGTTTTCATCAATTTTTATGTATACATGTCTAGGTGTGTGTGTGTGTGTGTGTGTGTGTGTGTGTGGGTGCTCACCTCCTGACTCCCCCACTGTTATTTGTATTCTATGTGCTGGTGCTTTGGCCCCATGACATTGAAAAGAGGAGGACGGTGTATCGCGAGGGGCCAGAGTGGGTGAACTGTGGGCTTCAAGGTCCGCATGCTTAGAGGAGCTCTTGGACCTGTGAACACTTTCAGACACGACAACCTGACCTTCTCAGAGAGGAAATTACTGGGTTGTGCAGGGAAGCAAGGCCAGGTCTGGACATTAAACTTTCCACAGGAAAAAGCACATATAAAAAAGCAGAAACAGCTCAACCTTTATACTGAGGTCTTTCACTCTTTATATTAAATAACACAATCCCTAGCACTGCAATCTCACCTGTTTTTATATTAGAAAAGCTGTTACATAGCTGCTGTTCATGCGTGTTTATACTGTTTATAATGTTGTATTATAAAGTACACTGTAAATAGTAGCTGTAAATTTACAATAGAAACACTGTAATGTTTTACCACATTCTGAGGAAAAAATGGATTCATCTCAGTTATAACAAAAAAGGGGAAACCAGAAGCTAAACAGAAAATAAAAAGAATACTGTACAGAATACTAACATGGCATAACTAATGAAAAGTAAAATGAAATGGAACAAAACAAAGCAGAAGAAAACAGAACAGAGATTAATAAGTATGAACAGTGAGAAATGTACTAAAATAGAACAGGGCAGAACAGTAATAGGCTAAAAGGGGTAAAGCAAAGAGGAATTCAGAGAAACACGGAATCCAGAACAGAACATTGAGCAAAAACTGAGTGGAGAAACTCCTAGGCAAAAATGTGGAAAACCAACAAACATCTATGAAACAAAGAGGTATAAATACTATCTAGACAATGGGACCCCAACACCATATTAGCTAACGATCATTAAGATGGCTAGTTTAATGAGCAAAGATACGCCGAGCGCAATGTCTACTGGCACACATGAAGTCTAGTGTTCGTCTTGCTCTGGGTCTGACTCGGGTACGAACATGTAGGGCTGGATACAGCCTGTTTTATGCCTTTTCCACCTGTCCTAATACTTTTGACCATGTAGTGTGTCTCTCTCTCTTTTTCTCCCTCCCTTCCTTACTTCAGCCTGTTCAACATACTGGCAAGGACCACTGTCGCATATTAAAGTGATGAAAAGAAAGACAGAAACTCTTTCTCTGGTGTTAAGGACATGGAATCCAAATGCAAAAATCCAATATTTCAATGCAGACTAAACATGGGATGGGTGGGGCGTGGCCAGCAACAGTTCATTTGCATAAAAGGGACAGAGTCTCAAACAGCTCGTTTCGAAAGGGACAGAAACTGTAAAGAATAAAGGTCTCTTTATATGAGAGTGATTTTGTGCAACGGACTTCATGAACATGTTTTGTATAGTCTGTAGTCCAATTATAATTTATTTTTAATTTTTTATGAGTTTTACGTAATAGGTTCCCTTTAAAGGCAATGCATATGGGGGTTTGGGTTTAAAGTGTTTAGTAATTGCATGCTTTTGGTGTACGTCTACACCCTCAGAACTGATTACAAATATGAAGTCAGAGTGAACTTTCAGTACTCCCTCACTGGGAGCAGATTTGTGGGGAATTTGATTTGTGGTCTGAGTGTGTGCACGTGTTTGTTAGATTGTGCCGTGCCAACTGTGCGAGGTGGTACAGCGGTGTTTCCCATTCACAGTTTCACAGTTACCCTAAATTATGTGGTTTAGTGTTGGCCCCCGCTCTAACACACTCAATCCAGATCATGAAGAGCTCATTAATTAGCTGATTAATTGGGCCTGATGGAAGTATCGGAAGGGGGAAATCATTAAGCTGTGTGAACACAGACATTTTGGGTTGTCAGTTGGCAAACACTCCCTTTAAGGGGTACTTCAATAAAACATGATATTTCTAAGATTGATTGAACACAGATACCAGGTCATTCTGGGATGGGAGAGCCATTGTCGACAAAAATGTGGAGCATTAGCAGGTAATTGCCAGGGTTAGTGGGCATGTTTGTGCAGAGAAATGTTCAGCCCTCCAGTAACCCAAACAGAAGAGCCTGCTCTGATGGCTAGACTGATGTAAAATGAAGTTTATTGCAGGTAAACTGGCCATCAGAGGTGCATATCAGCCACATAGACCTGTCCACTTCTCAGATATGTGGCTAAGCACAAAATGCTCAAGGTGTGTTTAATGAAAATACATCAGTAGCCTATTGCTTTAATGTCACAGGGTCAATCCTTGTCCCACTACATCTAGTTGTGTTGGAATATATTGCTTCTACTTTTACCCCTCTCACAAAGAGTCGGAAGTTTAAACTCAGGATGTTTAGCCCTTCTAATACAAGTCCACCAAAAACCTATCCCTACATTGCTTCTCCAAGAAATCTCTTCAGCCATTATGCCTACTATCATGCATATGGTTAATGCCTCACTGAACTCCGCAACATTTCCTACAAGCTTTAAACTGGCTCAGGTTTTGCCTCCGCTCAATCCACACAATTTGAGCATTTTTAGCAAACGTTCTTGCTTCCATTCTTTTCCGAAATCACTGAAAGTGTTATCTTTAAACCGGTCTCAGAATTTCTGTCTCAGAATGACATCCTTAATCCAAACAAGACTGGTTTTAAGAGTGGCCACTCCACTGAAATGGCGACTAACAGTGAATGAAGAGTGGCAGTTCATTCCTCAGTTCTTATCCTTCTGGGTGTATCAGAAGCCTTCAGTATTAAGATGGTAGTAAGATTTGTTATTATTATTATTATTATTATTATTATTATTATTATTATTATTATTATTATTATTATTATTATTATTATTATTATTATATTCTTGGATTTAAAATGGCACAAATACTATTGGTCTCACAGTGTAGTAGTCTAGATATCTTGACACTAACTGGAATTTGTGGTTACTTTGTTTCAAATGGCTAAAACCACGGATCTGAATAGTCCCATTCCCTTTAAATGGCGTATAAACTCATCAGTAGATATGGAATCCCAATGGAGCAGGTTAACAAACATTACCACAAAACACTTAATATAACACAACAAAACACTTAATATACACTTAATATTATGTCATCACAATGCAAGAACAGTTCCAAAACTAATTTTAACATGTGCCAGCATTTCTTTTCATTTTTGGACAAATGTCCACTGATTAAATGTGTCTGAAAGCATAATTAAAAGGGAATTGTACAGATTTCTCAAAATGTAATTAATACATTATTGAGATATGAAATGTATCCAGAGTGGGTTTTCTTTGAAATTGTACAAAAACATATTGACTCAGATTTCTTTACTGTAGCTGAATGGCTCCAACATTAATGCAGTCATTTTAATCCCCATCCAAACCTACCAGTGAACCTACATGTTTTACTAAAGCTGTTTATTAAAACTATGCAATATGCAGTCTTATTATCAAAGTAATAGTGTGTTCATCCCTTTTCCCATACTCACAGGGGTACTATATATGGAGTCATTAAGGATTCAGCATTGAATCAAAGCTACTTAAAGCAGATATCTAATGCAAAATGCTCACGTTAAAGCGTTAATGATGCTGTCACAAAGCAGCATTACAGAATCCAGGTTTGAGCCCTTAGTGAGTGAGCCAAGGGGTGAGTAAAAGCTCCCTAAGGGAAGAAACCTATGGACTCCAACCAAAACTCAAAAGGGGAACTCATCCTTTTCTGGTCAACCTGGAGAGCGAGGGAGAGTAAAAGTGATAACCTAAGGAAATAACTAACAACGAGACCTTTGAATATAGACATAATATGAACAGTTGACAGAGGATTTTTGTTGCAATCAGTGTGAGAAGCATTAGTTAGAGTCAATATTGGTAGTTTGTTGGAGTCTTTGTGAAGAGAAGCAGTTCTGGGAGTTTTTGCCAAAGTTATTGTGAGACGTTACAGTTAGAGTCAGTAGTGTTAGTCTGTGAGAGAAATAATTAGAGAGTTTCTAGTCCACAGCAAAAGGAAAAACAAAAATAAGTTATTTATGTTGAAGTTTACAGGGTACAAAATGTAATTTTACAGAGTGTAAATTGAGACTCCAGCATACCTGGATATAGCAGCCCTGTTTAAAAAGGGCAGAGCTGAGGGGTATCTCAGACACAAGAGCACTCAGAGACTCTAGCGACCGCAACAGTCCAACAAACTTCAGGGAACCTTAGGAGCGGTGGGATGACAGCACCAGCATCCCTGTTAACTTGAATTCTGTAATCCTATAACCACTCAAGTCTACACCCTTCATCTTGTGGGAAATGGTAATTATGGGATGTCTGACTTAACAAGTAGGTCTTCTTTCTAGACTTCAAAACTGAGACTGTGTCTGAGTGTCAGTCATTAAATGCAAGGATATTCCAAAGCTGGGGGGCTTTAGATGAAAAGGCCCTTACCCTTGTAGTTCTCATAATTTAGAGGAGATAGCCAGCGCCTTGAGATCTAAGTAAGTGTGAAGGTTCGCAACTAGCATGTTCAAAGATATTTGAAAGTAGGGCTGTTCATGGCTTTACATGCTAATAGCAGGAATTTGTAATCAATATAAAATTTGATTATCTTTAAATAATCTCCTCTAAATGTTGCATTTGAGATACCCCTGTATACCCCTGATTCCTAGTTAGTTTAGAAATTGTAATGAATAGAAATCTAGGATGTATTTTGGTTATATTAATGATAAATTAAATACAGTCGGAGCATGTGTTGTAAAACTTCTCCTTCTAGGCAGAGTGTTTCCAGCTTGGTTAATTGCCATTAATATTCTCTAATTTTCAAAAATGTTGCTTTAAACACATTTGATTTTTCTACCAAGGAGCAAGCTTTTTCTGTCTTATTCTTTGATGTCTTACAGGCGTGATACTACTCTTGATCAATGAAAGAATTCAGTAAAGTCTGCTTGAATGATTGGAGATCCAGCTGGTGTTAGAAATATCAGAGATTCTCAATGAAACTAATTTGGTAATTTTATGATGACTGATAAATAATGGCATCACCTGAGATCACTGTGGTCTGTGAAGGAATATCTATATTATACTCATTAACACAAAAGTTTAAATCAAAAGTGTGACTGCAGCTGTAGACCTGCTTACCAGAAAAATAGGTCTTATTTGTATCTCAATTATTTATGTTAAGATGAGGGACTTCAAAAGAAGTAAAAGTAAAATCTTTTTTTTTTTTTTTCTGATTAATACCCAATGGACTTTTCTAAATATTTGCTATATCTCCCTCTCTACTGCTAACTGTAGGATTAGTCACAAACACCCCAGCTCTAAGGGTGAGGACATAGATAATTGACATAAAGGCTGGAATACAAAATGCATCAAATTATTAGAACAACAACTACAGATTCTCCCAAGAGCAACATTCTGGGATGAGGATGAACGGCAATGCTGCACGGCACGGCAAAGCCAGGGCATCACAGATTGTGTATGTGGTGTTGTTGTAGCCTTTAGAGTTGGCATTAAATAGTGCAACAAATTCATCCATGTCTCTGTATGACATAAGGAATCAAAATCACTGATTATTTCATTTACAATAGCTTTAGAAGTGAGCAGTCTTGCCATAAGCTGTCCCATCGTTAGGCATAGTCTTGAAAGAGTAAAACCTACCTTGTAACTAAGGCTGGCTTGCAAATGACTGTTTTAAGCAGTCAGATGTCTGGCCTTGCCACTGCTTTGTGAACAACAACGATCTGAGCTACATTGTTACCCAGCCAATGGGCAATGGGCTATGCTGTGAGAATTGAGAGCAGCACCCTCCCATCTCAAGCCAAGAGATTAGGCTTTCCCATAAATGTGGATCAGTTGTCAATAAAAACCTACTACCTGTACATACAGCACTTAAGCACCCAAAACCAGAGATGGGGATGAGGCCTGAGTATATTATCCCATTGGACACAGCCACAGATGAATGTCATTGACCTCCACATGGATTACTGTCCTATCATACCTATCACTAGTTAACAGCTTCAGGTATTTGTAATGTCCATGGCCCTACTTAAATGGGACAGCTCGACAGAAAGCTTTTAAATTATGCTACCAAATTGCTACCCCAGTTGTCCTGCTGAAAGGGCGCTATAGCCAGAATTGAGGGCGGGACTGACATTTCTGACAAATTAATTTACCACTATTAATAGTGACAGAGAAGGAACTGAACATGCAGTGCTCAGAGCAGACAAATACATCTTTACTGGGTCTATGAGTTTGCAATGTTGTTAAGGGTTTGTGTTTTGAGTTTGGGGTGTTTACTTCAGTTTGATTGGGACCTTAGTTACATTCTGCCTGCATTCGAGGTTACTTCTGTCTCCAGTGTTTGAATTTTGTTTGTGTTTAGGCCCTCATGGCTTTTTGGTTTGAAATAAAACTTAAAGCATGTCTGTGTCTGTGTCCCTTCACTGCCAGAAAACAGGCCACAAACTGACAGGTGGACCAAAACACAAAGGTGCAGAATAATCAGCCATGAGCACATGGGGTGATATGGTGAATTTTGCTAGTAGTGTAAGCTGCACTGAAACAACAATCCTGGCTCCGGAGGTGATTGTTGACCACTGCAGAGGTGTAGCCCGACTTGGACACAGGTTCTAGTGCACCTTAAAAGTGCGCCAATGCCAGTGCTCACTCTGGAATTGTGATTTTGAAGGGGGGTGCGGCTGCAAAGAGTTTTAGGGGGGGGTTGTAGGCTCACAGAAGGCCCCTAGGGGCTTCATGAGGGGGCTGGGACACGGAGATAATGGAGAGTCCCCGAGGGGCACAAGAAAGGTGTGGACACAGAGGTCACAGAGGGCCACCAAGGGGCTCCATGAGGGTCATGGTAGGGCCTTCCATGTGTGGACCTCACAAAGGAGTGGACAGGTGGGACCCACATGGGCCATCTTGGCCATACTAAAGTCAAGCCAAAGAAGCACCTTTCAAAATTGGGCTGTTTGGGGCCCATGAGGTCCACATTTTGCCCATGCCTGCCCTGCCTCTGTAATCAGTAATGTTACATTTCTGGCTGACAGGCTCTAGCAGCCACACGTATCTGTTAGTATGAATCTAACGTATTTTGTCATGTTTGTGTGCAATGGCTTGTAGTTAAACTTTCATTAGTTTAAGCAGACTGGTGTTTTTGTAGAGGTAATATATGGTTTGTTTGTTTTAGTTTGGGGTATTTACCTCAGTTTGAATGGGACCTTAGTTGTCGGTCCACTGATTATCTGCTTGTATTTTAGCCTTGTCTCCAGTGTTTGGTATTTATTTGTGTTTAGGCCCTCATGCCTTTTTGTTTTGAAATAAAACTTAAAGCTTGAAAGTCTGCATCTGTGCCTCTCTTCACTGCCAGGAGAGATACCAAAACATGACAGACATGTATTTTACTGTAATTTCACAATCTATCAGCTAAAACAAACACAAAAATTATAAAACTGCTATTGTAAATTTAAAGTCTATGATTATTAATGGAATAGCCATTTAGCCTCAGGCTAAAGCTTGCGCTAAAATCTAAGCTAACTGATCTGCCTACAGATGAGAAAGAAAATAAATTCAGTCCTTCAGTTTGCAGACTCTTCTGTCGTTCATTCTGGTTTCACGTTAGCAAAATAACAGGCAAAATGTAGTTAATTTAGTGCCTTGCCACGTTACCTTTTTATAACTCCCTAAATTTTAGGGTCTTAAAAAAACTTTAAAAATGATCTGAACCCTGAAGGCCCTGAGGGCTCCCATCTTGTAACATGCACATCTTGAGATATTAACATAACTTGTCTGATATACAGTATCACTAGTGCGTGGTTGAGCTTCTGTTGATACTTTGACTTCGACTGAATTGGAAATTAGCTCAATGACATGCATAAATATATATATCCGGTGTGCATTTCCAACTTGCCTTGCCTTCAGCATTTGTTACTGTGTATGTGTGAGCATTTACAAGTGTGTATGTGCTCTCAGGCATGTGTATTCCCCATTGTTTCCACCATAATTTTTTCCTTTCCTTTATTAAGAAGTATCAACTCCATTCGCTGGACAGCAAGGACACACTTCATTATACCATTATGTGTCATCACCTGGCTCATATACATTGTTACCTTTGCTCAAGTAATCTTTTAATCCATAAATAAATCTCTGGATTTGAATTTCATCAGCGCCTCCCCTCCCCTGAGAGCGCTCAGGGCATGCTGTGCGCTTTGTTCGGTGTATCAGCAGCCTGGCACCTGGGTTGCAGTCAGCTACATCATTCGCTCGCACCGCAGGGATACAGGGAGGAAATTGAACAGCGAGGAGACTGTGAGATGCCGAAGCGTCAGCCTTATCTGATTCAGATACAGGTCTGTTTGAATAATACTATGTCATGTGCCAAAGAAAACGTTGCCTGGCGGGCACAGGTGACATCTCTTTCATTTGGCACGTGAAGCTGTGTGAAAGTTGGGGCCAGCAGGTGGGAGGAATTAGCACTGCTAATGGGAGTTGTGCAATACATCAAATAATGATGCACCAGTACTGATCGAATTAGACTGATCAGATATTTGTCCACATTTAGCACCAAATAGTAAAATTATAAAATTTTAATTAAAATCCTCGAATATTATTTAATGTCCCACTTATAATATATGTGGGGTTTTATTGACCAGCCAATGTATGTTTTACATATATATGTAAATAATATATCTAATAAATGTTAATCAGTCCTGTTCTACCTGCCCTTGAATTGTGCTGCATTCATAAAACAATAATTGTTACTCTTCATCAAGAATGAACATTTCAAAATAAACTGTATTGACATGGGGTGATTGACCATATGGTCTGTGGAATTAACAGTAAGTTACTCTAACAGTCTTCACATATTATATCAAACAATTTCATTTTGAAAAAAGTTAAAAATCCTGATTTTTTTAATGAAATTAGCCCTTTTATGCTTAAAATTATTTTACATGATAAAGTACAGGAGGAGTACTGTCTGTCTATTAAAGTGCCAGCCTTTATAGTGTCAGCACTAATCACCTGAGGGGTGTACCCACATTGTGTATTCAAAGTAGGATCATAGGTCTGCTTCTCCACCATCACAACATGTATTAAGTGTACAACACACATTTTAAGGATGATTATTCAACATTATTATAAAAAAAACAATAAAAAATAATCAAAATTCATATCCAAGCAATATTTAGAATCTGCATTTTTGCACGTTCAGCCTTGATGCAAAAAATATATATTTTGCTTTATCAGAAGAGGAAGGAGCCTCATGCTCAGTCATGTGGTCCTGTGAAATATATATGGTGACTATACCATTTATAATTTTATAGATTTCTAGAAGAATATTCTTGTGTTCTGCTTTGGACTTTCTTCCAGCCCCAATCAACAGTGGTGGACTAAATGTTTTTGACAGCTTCCCTGTTTGCTCTGCTTTTTTAACTTGAATATTTTAATGTGTGCTTTAAGGAACAAAAAGCAACATGAAGTTTACACTTACGGGTTATAGAAAAAAATAAGTACCTTTCCTCACTATCTGTTTTGTTTTTCTTGTTGTTTCCTCATATTTGGAGCACACTTTTGTCTTCAAGGTTTGGCGGTGGTGAATTTAACAGTATTAGTAATCACTCAGGTGGGTTTTTTACTGCATTCTTGGCCTTGATTCCGTGTTTCAGTGTTTGAAGCGTGCATCCTTCAGTCTACTGTATGCTAATGAAGTTAATTTTGCACATGAACCTGCAGGCTTTGAAGCTTTCCTTCTCACTGCGATTCACAGGCTTTTTGTTTTTGTTTGTTTCACATTGTGCTACCCTGAAATGTTTCCTGAAGGTGTGTTTACTCTCCTCCCTCTCTCTCTGTCTCTGTCGTTCTCTCTATCTCCTCTCTCTCTTCTTTTGCTCTTTCCTTTTTTTCTCTCCCCCTCGCTTGTTTTCCTCTTCCCCTCTCTGTCTGTCTCTCTCTTTCTTTGATATTTCTCTCTCTTTCTCTCTCTCTCTCTCTCTCTCTCTCTCTCTCTCTCCCTCTCCCCAGACAGTGCTGCTGTAAATAGACTTAACTTTCATGGTAGCAAAGTCCTTCCATTCGCCTTTATATTCCCAATCCCTTCTTTCATTCTCAGCTGCAGTAGTAACCCCATCCCATGAGCCCGATTGCTGACTCTGTGTGCCCCGTGTTAACACCAGGCTTTAGCACTGAGCCGGGGTTAAAGAGGCCCGAGACTGAAGTTCTGCAAGCCAAAGACCGTCCCTCTCTCCTGCATCCTCCTTCCGTACTGAGAAACAGCTCCACTGATCAGATATCCAACACAACAGATTCATCATATGATACAAACTGGAATGATCTTCCTGTTGTTTATTCACACTTTGATGTTCACTTCTATTCTTCAGTCTGTGTCTACAGTGAGCTTTGAGGATAAAATAGATGACCAGTAACAGAAGCTTATAAGCTACCAACTAGTGCTGATCGTCACCATCACACACTCATCTACATCTTAAGGAATCTGAAACAGACTTGCTTATGTGGTTTGTAGGACCTGATTGAGGCTGAAATGTTTCTCTCTTGGTTTGGTTAAAAAAAAAAGCAGAAAACACATTGAAAGGGAACTGTCTGTAGGAGACCTTTTATGTTCTTATTGCATCCTCTTGAATTTCCATTTGGGTCTCTAAGGCTCATATTAACACTCATGAAAAAAACACATCCATCTATCCAGTCAATTGAACATTTTAGTGTCAGGAACCATATGCTTCTATGAGCAATTTGGAATTTTGAATTCAACCACCCCTTACCTGTCAAGCCCCCACTGACTACATTAGTTGAAGCCACTTTTGTCTGCTGGTTTTAAGAGCATGCATAAGACGCTGAGTGCTATGGCTACAGGCAAAGGCAAGTCACACAAGAAATGTTCTATTGTTGGCCACAAAGAACAACACAAATCCATACACCAGCCAAAAAAAAAAGGAACATTGTATGGTTTATGCTGTAATGGGCTGAACAGGCCAGGCTGTATAGCTGACTGGAACTAAGGAGTGATGGCAATGGCAACAAAAATAGGTTTAGTGTTTAGTGTGCTAACAAGAACATTTTCCTACAGGTAGAAAAGGGCAACAGTCTATGATATTCAAATGTGATTAACTTTTCCAAACATTAAACAACTTACACATTTTTAGAATGTCAATCTTTCACCCAACTTCATTTGAGCCCCTGCTCTTTTTAACCTAAAGCAGCTCAGATTCTGTTTCATTTATTGATAATAAACACTTACATACTGTATAAGAATTCTCCTTTTTCACTTTAAAGGACAGAGCATGATAAAATTTAAAGTGACAGATAATAGTAGACTGAATTACTGATTATTTGCCTTAAATATATCCAGGATATTTACTCATCACTTTGGAGTTTGTACTTATCGTTACCCTGTTACACTCTGGACACTGAACTGTAAAATAAGTGTTTTAAAAGGTTTTTGCTTGTGCTACAAGGATCCTAACCAAGCCCAGAGCATCCTGTGGGTGTTTAGACATACAGGGTCATTCAGATCACTTCACAAACTGATGAACCAAATTACATGGGGGCCTTCTATACATTGCAAGAGTATTATCTTTTTAAAAAAAAAGGAAATATGACCACAGTGTGATTTTTTTTTCTTCTGGAAAGCAGATCTTCTATAACTTAACCCTCAGCAGAAATGTTTTGACATGAACAAGCTCAACTGTGCACCGTGTTGTGATCTGTTTATCACTTTTACCCAAAAATAAAACTGAAATAGACAAAGTGTTTAACGACTTTGTAAAGCAGGCACACAAATAATCACACAATTCTTCAGACAGGCATTGATTGCAGGCAGTTTCGTAATTTAGAGTGGCCTAAGGTGCTCCTCATCAGATAAACCAGGCAGCTCGCAATTTACTGATTAGCAATTAGCGGTCCTGCTCAGTCGCAAAATACCAAAACAGAGATCATCTGCAAGCTAAAAGAGAGAGAAGATCACAGTTAACAGGTGTCAGATGAAGAATATTTTTATCTTGCATATAATAACAGGAATAAAACTGTAACGAATAAATAACAGTAATTAACACTCTGTGTCACAGTGATTAAACCGATTTTAAAGGTCAGCACCGTAAGGAATACAAGTTCACTTTCTCCTTTTTATATTTGCTTGTTCTGTGTCCTAAAAATAATGTGTGCCTCTACCCTGACCGGTCACTTTATTAGACTCTCCACTCATATAACTCCACCCTCTTGGTGTATTGAGTCTATAGTCCACCTGTTGATGCACAGTTTGTGCTAGTTTTTCATGGTGGTCAATTTCCATTGTACGTGTTGTTTTCTTCGCAATGATTATGTGTATAAAACCTCATTTAAGTTCAGTCTTGATGCTGTGTGCATATTGTGTGTCTATAGTCCAACACCCAAATAATATTGTGTTCAAAAGCAGACCAATGATCAGTGTGCTAGAGGGGGGCTGATGAACTGTAAAGCATTAGCACTGCAATATGCAACTGTTCACATCAATAGTGGAGCAATAAGTTATGTAACCTAGTGGTTAGGGCATTTGCCCTGTGCGCAGGAAGTCATGGGTTCGATGCTCAAGGCTGCTAAGCACCCTTGAGGTACCCTGGGCAAGGTACCCCCGCACTGCTCCCCTGAGTTGCTGGCTGTCCACTTCTTCGCATGATGAATGGCATAAATATGGGATAAACTTCATGCTGTTCACACTGTGTGCTGTGGTGTTCACATATGACAGAACGGTCACTTTCAATGTTTTATCAAAAAAATTGGGCAACTAGGGGAAGCACAAGGCTTGTGCTTCTAATGACAGAGCCATTGTGTTGAAGTCTGAAGTAACAGTTCCAAATAAAGTGTTCACTGTGTGGTGCCGAGTTTTGTTATGTGAATAGACAAGCCATCTTTTTTATTTTCACCGTTCACATTTGGTTTGTTTTTAAGTTGGTAACGCAAATATAGTTTCTTGTGTAATGGTGCAAAATTATCATGAAATGGTATAATTACATAGAATTTATATGAACTGGACCCACGTAACTTAACTAATGGCCTGCATTTATTAGCACTAGCACAAACAATCTGCGTATCTCTAATTTGAGGGAGACGAGAATAGGGTAAAGCAATCTGAGAGTCCATGATGGTTTAAGTGAGCAAAGAAGAGAGGAAAAGAGCAAGAGATGAACGGAGGACAGAACTGGAGAGCATAAGAGAAATCCTCTTTGAGGGCACGCTGTCCTGAACTCAGAGCAAACATGGGGCTGCCAAAAATCACAGGAGCGTAGACCATCTTAATGAAGGAGAATGAGAGTGGTGTACACTAACCGCATGACCTGCTACAGTGCTAAACGCTCAGTGTTTGTTTGCTCTTTAATCGTCATGGCAGAGTCCGTAAATCAGATTTTATGTACCTATAGCTTCAAAATCAGTCAGAAAATGTTATTGGTCTCGGAGGAAATAGCTTATGCTACGACTGTGTGAACACACAGAAACAAATGCACAAACAATATAAAGAAGTTATATAAAGAAGTTAAAATGAAACTCCAGAACATATTCTAGAAATACTTTGTACTATATACACTATACTATCTACACAAACAATGTGTATATAGTATAGACTATACTATATACACAAAGTGGTCAATAAAAGAGGTAGATATATACTATAGATACATAAATACAACTTATATAACTAATATTACCTAAAAACAAGCACCAGTGGGAGGTTGCCTGTGAAAGACAGGCTTCTTTTCCTAATAGATATGGGCAGACTGAAACCATCAAATTCCCTAAACTTGACATAGCTGAGGAATTGTTCATTTTAAAAACACCAGACCAACTCTCAGTTCATTCTCTATTACTTGACTGACATATGAGTTAATTCAGCTCATATCAACCTGATTTGTTTTCATAACATGAACGAGATCCATTACACTTCTGGAAATGTACACTTTGGAGGCTATTAGAGACTGTGATTGTGGATGGAGAACGGACATGCCAATCAGACGTTTCGACTCTCTCTGAAATTCCAAAAAATGCGCTTGTAGCCTCTTTGTCATCTTTTATTTAATTCTGTTCTTAGTGAACTCTGCCAGCTTTTTGTTTCCCTTCATCTGACTTTTCTCATGAATAAACCAAATAGCTTGGAGAAGGCATCTCAGTCAGTGAGGCTATTGCAGAAGCCCCAAGGTTTGGATGTCCATGTTTTTGTATCTATTTTCTTTTTTTTTCTATTTATTTATTTAAGTAATGTGGCCATTTTATTTATTCCCCAGCAAATATTCTGTAACTGAGAGATGGTTTCCTTAGGGGGTAACAATTTTTTAGTGTGTGTGTTTGTCTGTTTGAGTGTGTCTGTGTGTGTATACATGATAAGGAGTGTTTGCACTGTGAGGCATATGTAGGGGACATGCAGTTATATGTGTTTATTTATAGATATTGTGTTTGCAAGTGTTTATTTCCCTTTTTTGGCTATTTTTTCAGAAAGTGAAAGAAATTTTGCACAATGCCATAGAAGAATATTTTGTTAAAAACTATTAATAATATTTTAGAAAGTCTTGAACCTTTCCTTTATGTGAAGATTTCTAAGAACATTTCAAGGTTCTTCAGCTTCACAAATCTCTCAAATAGTTATTTTTTCATGATTTAAAAAGGGCTATTCTTTTTATTGTCTTTCTTTGAAATAAGTGGAATTCATCATAATTCATACATTGTTCTACAATCCTCTCAGGTGGTCACATTTATCTTCAATGCATTCTGGACACGTCTAACATTTCTGCATTCCTACTTACTCCACGGTAATCACGGTAATGATCTGAGAGCTGTGGGATTTAACAAACAGAGGAAATTAGAATCATTTCCAACATTGATGAGCAATGTTGAACATTCTCAAATCATTTAAGTACTGACACCACATATTTGAAAGACTGTGTATTAAAATGAGAGAAGGGAATGCTGTGTGCACATGTATGCATCCTGTGTGCTGTGTGTATGTTTGCGCATGTGTGTGTGTGTGTGTGTGTGTGTGTGTGTGTGTGTGTAATGAGAGAGTGAGGGTGTACAGTGTGCCTGCGGTAATGACTTAATTTGAGCGCTCCCACGCAAGGCCAGATGACAGCACAGGTGCGGAGTGTGTCTTCCACTGTCAGCCACTGCAGGGCACACACACACACACACACACACACACAGAGTTGTATTGCCTCACTCCAATATTCCAAAACTGGTCAGCAGCACCTGAGTTTCAGTTTAGTAAAGACATGCTTAACGAGTTATTCATGTGAATTATTCAGTAACTAGAATAGACTGTTCAGTAATTACTGAAGATTATTCAGTGATTACTGCAGATTATTGATAAACTACAGTGGGTTAATTTCCCTGGATTATTCAAAAGTTAGTCTGGATTATTCCTGGATAAAACTATGGATTTTTACAAAATCATTGTGGATAATTTCTTAACTACCGTGGATTATTCAGTAATTGCAATGAATTATTCTTGAATAAGTTTGGTTTATTCTGTTACTGTGGATTATTATGTAAGGAGTTATGTACATAATAATATTTTAGAGGCACAACCTCTTTATATGTTTCATTTTGTGTTTTAATGTCAAGTAATTGACAGAAGCACTTAAATATGATACATTTCCTGTCCAAAAACATAATTATACAAACAAATACGCTTGTGGGATGGACAGAAAGTTAAGAATCTATACTTTCCACACAGATTTCCACTTGTTTCATAGGGAAATACGAATCTGGAAGATTTCTTGTAAAAGTACATCATTCTTGTATTGCTGCTGCTTAACACACCTTCTGAGATTTCAGGATTTAAAGCGGAGTATGTTGCCTTTTCTAAACGAGTCTCTCCTTTTTGTCTACTTGCAGCTTAAACTTCCCATGAACCCACCTAACAAAGCCCAGTGGAGCTGACGGTGAACTCAGAACCTTTTTTTTTTTTATTCAGAGGTTATTCAGAGTTTTGCAACGTTTCTTTAAATGAGGAATAACATGATATAATTACCCCAGACCATTTTTCAGTCTTTCACCTCATTTGATATTTGTTTTACACTAAAAACCCCCCAATACACTGTGACTTCCATTTCAGTTCATTCAATTCCACTTCGGCTCAGGCGGCTCAGTCAATGAGCTGAAATACAACTCGTGACTGATGTTGCCTTCTGCTTTTTGAAGCACATTAAGCAAATAATTAGTTTAATTTATTTAGTGAACTGAATTTATCTCCTGAATGGATTCTGAACTTTGGGGCTTGACTGGAGCCCAGATGTCACTGCACCAATTTAAGACCAAAAAACTACACACACAAACACATACATACACACACATTCACACGCACACACACTTACAAGCACACTCACACACACACACACACATACACACTCTTATTTACACACATAATTATGTGTCTGTTGTTAAATACAGGCAGGGGTATCCATTATAGACATAATGATCAAACGAGAGCAAGGAGTTTAAAGTTTAATCAGCATTGATACTGGATTTGATGGCTTCAGCACTGAAACAGTTAAGGAAGATCAGATTTTCAGGTTTGTTTTAGTTCCTGGCAAATTACTGCTTCCAGTTTTTATTCTTCATTCCTTGAACTGGTCTGGAGCTCTGGTGCCTGTGCTGCTGGCAGGAGACGGAACATTTGGATGATTAAATGGATTTGGAGAGTGCCGTGTCATGTTCCTCTAATCTCCCAGAGAAAGGATTAGGCCCTCTGCTGTGTCACTCTCGCTCTAATCTGTCCGGATGACGTCCCAGTGCGGCGCCCCCGCTGGCTGTGTCATCCTCATATTGTTCCCTGCTAGCTGAGGCTGACCCACTAACGGTCTAAAGCTCTGTGACCTGGTCACACACTGTTCCAGACAGCTGGTCCGGGACCACAGACACACCTGGCTGCCGTTCTTGCTTTCAGATCCGCGGATCAGCGCCACATCGTACCTGCAGCGCTGCATTCATTACTATTCACACAGACTTCTGCTTCAGTTTCCTCAGCACCATGGACAGCAACAGAGATGCATGTATTCAGTACCATTCATACACACACACACACACACACACACACACACACACACACACACACACACACACACACACACACACCCACACACAC
>JBBKCR010000034.1:586816-608209 GCA_037577295.1 Ladigesia roloffi | reverse complement strand
TCCACATATATAGAGATAGATAATCAAAAAGGCAGATTGTTATGTATGTATTTAACTGAAAGATAGTAAATAATATAGTATAATATAATATAGTCACAACCTGCTACATTGTATTTATGCTTGAAAGGTCTTGGGTTGAACTCCTTGCCTGAACTAGTTAATATTCTGTAGATGTGCATCATCCTGTATTTAAAGCCTTGGTGTGCATCAACCTAACCAATCTAACTCACCAATGCCAATTAAGTTACACATTTTCTTCTCATATCTTCTCATATAGCACAAGAGATGCTACACTGGAAACTACCCCTAAGGTTTTTTAAAGGCCTTCAGAAATAAATAGTCATGCGTTAAAGCTGCTGAGAGACATAAGCATTCACTGCAAAGACATGCTAAGTCAACCCAAAAGCCAAGCAAGTCATGGACAATTGCTTTGGTCACTGAAACTGACTTTTCACAAATGCTTTCAAATGTGCTTTTTATCAGCATCTGTCAGGAGACAGAAAAAGATGATAAGACCCTCCCTGGACTGTAGGTGGAAGTGAAGGATTGATCGCTCTCAGATAGAACCTTCTTTTTGGGAAGGTTGTTCTTTTCCAGTGAAAATGCCCCATTTAAGATGGCCAGCCACTCTGATGCCAAATCAGATTAGAGAGTTGCAAAGCGACAGAGCAGAGGAGGCGGAGATGAAAAGAGATAGATGTGGGGAGGCCCACACACAGTCCTGGCCTCGGTCCAGCTCACACGGCCACGTCTGATTAGAGCTCGTCTTTAAAAGTCAGGTTCACACACTGCCTCCCAATATTCCTGATTAAAGTCGGGCAGAGGGGGCTCATGCTGAGCCAAAAACCCTTTTTACAATTTGGATGCATTGGTTATTGGGATAGCGTGAATATGTGAGCAGACGCAGATGGATGGATCCTGTTTTTCTTAGAGAAAATGCAGGGTCGTCACTTTGCTGCCCAAAAAAGCACAACAAGGACAATTGCCACCAATTATTCTGAGTTAGAAACACAAATAACTCCCTGAACTTTAAGATAATTCACTCTAAAATTGAAAGTTATTGTTGCTGATTTGCTATTTATATGTAATTACACAGTTGTTAATATGTAGTAAAAGTTGTAGATATAAAAAAGACTGTTTACACAATGCATTTATTATATTCAGATTATTGACTGAGGGTTTAGAAGGGACACTTTTGACAGAACTTCTTTTATTTAGCAAAAAAAGAGTGAGAATTCATATTTTGAGTAAGTGCTTTACACCAGTCAATGGCTATGACAAAACAATCCTTTTAGCTCTGTAGAAAGTAGCAGCTAAATCTTTTATATGCTTCTAGTACTACAGTAAGATCCAACAAGCTTTGCAGAAATGAGTAAAATGCCTGTTTAACTTGATTTTTGGTCAACATGTTTGTAAATTTGCTTTTTATTCCATTCTGCTTGATACCTGTAGTAAGGTACAGTAACAGTCCAGCTCTGTTGCTAAGCATTTTAAACTGGAAATGTAACATTACTTTGTGATTTTACACCCCAAACTAAATCCCATGCAATCTTTTAAACCTTAGATGCGGTAGGACTGATGGACAGTCCATCATAGGAAAGACATACAGAGAAACATACTCACATGTGGGAGCAATTAAGCATCTCAAGCCCTCCTGACCTGAAGGCATTTTTGTGCTGGGAGAACATGCTACAATCAGAGAGGACCCTCATCCACACCAGCCAGGAATGAAACCATGAAATTCTCATTGTGAAGCTCTAACACTAATGACCAACAAGCCACTCCTAAACTAAATCCATGGCTAATGTTCTATAAAGTTTTACCTTAAAATTGTTGCAATTAAAGAACAAATTTGTATATGAAGCATATATAAGTCAACTGCAAATACGTAAATCCTGTTCCTCAAGGAAAAAGGGAATCTATGCTTTTCTAAATCTAATACTGTTCATAGCCTAATATTAGAATTAGTGCTGTAGGTGTTGGTACATAAGTACTGTAATGGTATTGACTGGAAGGACTTGTACTCTCTTATACTTGGGTAATTTGTGTTGCCTTTTAAAATGTGTTTTGAACACACTGTAATGTATGTGCTTAGCTGACAGCAGCACATGTTAAAATCTTGGTAGAGTGTTCTGCTGTCCACAGGGCCAGAATTTTCCATCATTAATTGAACATTTTGTTAATTTGTTATTATGTTCACTTAATAATAAAGGGGCCAGTAAGGATAAGTGTATATGAACAACAGCAGTAAAATGACTGAACAGTAACTCCAATAACTGTGCAAATAGCATAAAGCTAAAGTCACTATACATTAACTTCATATTTATCAATTTAATAAAATCCATAAAATGACTTATACACAAGCTTTTTAAATTTAAAGCAATTTAATTCATTAATTCATTTTTTCACATTCATTCATTCATTCAGTTTCTGTCACTGGTTGATGAAGGCAGTCCATGTATTCCTTTCCCCAAACATATCCAGTAGCTTTCCCCAGGTATCCAATAGCGTTTCCAGGTCAGCAAAGACATACAGTTCTCCCAGCATGTCCTGGGTTTGCCCAATGGTCTACTCCCAATTGGTCATGCCCAGAAAACCTTCATAGCCCTAGCTGGTTCCCTTATGTGGCTCCTTTCAGTGCAGGCCTCCCACTGAAAGTCTGAGCTTTTCACCTGACTGCCGATGGTGCACACAGCCTCCCTGCAGAGAAAAACTCATGTTCGCCGCTTGTATTCGTGATCTACATTTTTCGGTCACCACCCAAGGCTTGTGACCATTGGTGAGGGTTGGAAAAAAGATCGACTGATAAGTGCCTATGGGCTTAGCTCCCCCCCTTCCCTACAATGGTCTGGTACAATGATTGCATGACTGCCCCTGCCGCAAGATCTACCTGTCTCCTGCTGTGTTTTACCCTCTCAGGTGAACAAAACAAAATAGTAGAAATGTTGCTGCAGAACGTTTCTTGTGTAGATTTATACAGTGTTCCAAATATATTTTTTATGTAGTCTTGAGGAACAGTTCTCCAGGCTTCCTGGAGGGCTTTCAAGCATTTCTTTTTCAGTCCTTGGCCATTTTCAGAAGAATCTTTTTCAGTTTGTTTAATCCTGAACAAAAGGAGAAACAAGAGCAGATGAGTTCAGATGATCAGGCGGTGACCAGTATACTGGTGGTGCTGAATGTGATGTGGTTTAAATACATTTATTTGGCACCTTGTATTAATAGGCACTTTGCTCCCTGTCACAGAAAAAACACATTTTACTCAGTATGCACCATCTGATCTGAGATGTGTGTGAGGAAATTAAGCCTGAGCTGCAACATTACATGAGAAGAACTTTGACAGGGCTGATGAAGCTTATTCTCATGTGATGTTTATTTGTACTTTAATACAGAATCAGAAAACTTTATCTGATGTATCTGATCTCACAGGATATTGCCCATGCTATCTCTGCAAAGAGACACAAAGATAAAATATAAAACAACAGTTCACATAAAATAAAACTAGTCAAAATTTTCAAAAATATTTCTTTAGAGAAAAAGAAATGGTCCTACAAGGTCAACTGTGTCACCATGTGTTTTATGAGTGTAATGTGAATGTGGCATAAGTCTTACCAGCATTTTTGCCCTTTGAAGTTGATCTCCGGACCTCCAGCCTCCAGCAGCTGCTCCTTTCTCCCTCCCTGTTCTCCCCCATCCACCTCATCCCTCCCTCCTGCTGCTTTTCTGCTTTTTTGGATTTGCTGCCGCTTGCCTGAGCTCGCCCTTAGACATGTGTTTTGCTCCACTGAAAACGTGTCTGGTGGCTTCACTGTCACACAGGCCCCCAGTGCAACATCTGTGTCATCTCCCCCGCACACGCCAGCACCACATTAAATTTTCACACACTCCGCTGCCGCACACACACACACACACACACACATACACACCCACTCTCTCACACACTTTAAAGCACTTTCAGCGAACGACTTAAATGCTCTCGGCAGCTTCGGAAATATCTGCCAAGTTGTGATGAATACGAGTCCCCTCGCCTCTTTATGGCTGATGGTAAGGTTTTTTTTAAAAAGACGGGGGAAAAAACTCCAATGCATCAAAAGCAAGTGAATTTACAAATACATCCTATGTAGATTGCGTCCGTTCAACTTTACAACATCCTGTAACATGTTGCAGCGCATTATCTTATTGCCTCTGCAGACGCACACTCCTAAATGACAGGAATTGACTCATTGGCCCGTGAAAGTGAATGGTTCCTAACATACGCACTCTCTCCCTCTTTCCCTCCCCCTTTCCCCGCCCTCCACTCCTTGACTGCACACGTCGCAGTAAAACGACCGCCACCATCAGCCTCATGCATAAATGCATCCATGCCTTAGTGCAGGACGCGGCATTGTCAGGCAGAGAGCTGCATTAGACACCAGCATGACCCTGTTTCCCTTTTAGAAGACGGTAAATACGACGTGACAAAAAGAGCATAACGTCATGTGGCTGCGGTTGAAACCAGAGCACTAAACTTATATGGAATAATTAATGCACATGGGCAAATATGCAGCTTGGTATCAACTGCTCCACTGCATCAAACAGTTCACAAGTGCAAAAAAACCAAAGTGGGGAAATTTAGATCCTGTTTTTCTCACACTTCATATTTTCCTAAATGATGTCCACCTTCACTAAACTGATATATGCATGCTATGAACAAAAAACAGTAATAATTCATCTTTGCATCATCACTTTCTAACCTCTACTGTTGGATGTGCTTTTCTTGCTACCACGATAGATACACTATCTGGCAAATAATATGTTGACATTACTAAGCATTGAGTGGATGTGTTTCAGCCAAGCCCACTGCTAATTGGTGTATAAGATTAAGCTGTGCTCACTGACAGTTTAGAGTGACATATTTGCTGCTTTTTTTTTTTTACATGGACAGCAGTAGTGAAAGTGGCATGCATGCTAAGTTGACTTTATTCATAGCTACAAAGACTGGAACATGGAGGAGTCCATCTGAATGCTAAAGGGACTACTTCAGGGGCTTCAGCCTCCCTGAATTCACCAAACAAACGTCTGAGGATCTGGGATGTAGGATTTAGGACTGTTATACTTGGAATGCACCCAAGATTCTGTCTTTTCTTTCAGTCAATCCAGAAAAAGCATCCCTTTAATTCAAAATAATGTAATTGCTTTTGTTTGTGGGGTGTTCCATAGAGCCAGACTGTTCAGCCTGTTTTGAATCAGATCTATGATTTGTTGTGTAATTGTTGTCTAGATATTACAGCACCTCCCATTTTTGAGATGGTCATGCCTTTATAAAACTCACTTATTGCAAATTTTACATTTAAATGTTTCTTGGCATCCAATAATCTTAAGCAAATTTGTGATTTTCTAGGCATCTCTGCTCTTTTAGCTTCAGTTGCTGTAGGGACATATAGACAACCCCATATAGTAATTGTGAATCCGTGTCTTTTATAAAGACCTTTTCTGATGAAATGGGTTGTAAAGCAAGTCAGCTAATTCTACAGCTTGGAAAAAAACAGAAGTTTCTGAATACTAAATGTAGGCTTTAATACCAATGGAATAAAACAAATACTGTTGAAATTATTTGGGCCAGCCCTCCAGCCATGATTAATAAATGAAAGCGGATACACTTTTGCGCCTTTGTTTCCACATATGGACTACATTTTAAAACTTGAACAATGTTTAAATAGTACATCACCCTAAAGAAAGCAATGAAAACACAACATTTCAGGACATACGCCTTTGATACTGCTCTAGATATGGTGTAGTAGGACAAATGGTGTGTTTTGATCGCAGTATTGAGTGTCCCAAGTGGACTGTGGTTCTCACTGGTATTTTTTTTTATTCAAATTATTTATTTATTTTGTATTTTAACACCCCCGAATAACAACGCCACCTGATCCAGTGGCTTCCCATTGGACCCCTGTGGTTTCTTCACACCATGATGGACAGGGAGCTGGTGTCTGGGTAATGGAGCAAGAGACAGTGAGTCAAGGGGAACGCACCATGCACCGCTCCAAATTACAGCACCTGCAGTTAGACGAGTGTGTGTGGTGACGTGAAGTAAATAAATGTGAAGGCTTTATTCTGTTCTTCTTCCAGCGTGACGTTCACACACGCAGGCTTTGAACAGCACTTGCTCAATGAGATATTCTGTCTGCTTGCGGATACACAGGTTTATCTGCAAGTCTACATACACACAGTACAACACACACACACACACATGCACACACCATGAAAAGTGTATTATCAATCACTGTGGCTTCTCTCCCACGAATGAAAAGAACAATGTAAGCCAATTAAGCCACTTCATCGCACTCAGTGTGTCAGTGTGAGACTAACAGCTAATTCCATTACCACTGACTTCTTAGCGCTCGCAGTTCACTCCAGAAAATGCTGAGTGTGTGTGTGTGTGTGCAAGCCTGTGTGGCTGGAGCTCTACCCTGCTGACAGGTATCCTCCCCAGCCACTCCCGACCACACACACACATACACACACACACACACACACGTTTTAATGCAATGTACGTACTCCTAGGTGATTGCCTCTGTAAAGAGAACATTTGACACTATGGACAATACATATTACAATTTCCAATTACCTGCTGAGCTGAGCATGTTGGGTAAGTGATAAAATGTGGCTTGTGCAATGTTATGACTAAATTAGAACAAAATAATTCTAAAAAACAAAGAAAAACCACACAGGGGACAATATGAACAATCTCATATATTTAGGACTACTCTGGTATTACTTTTAAAGCACAGTTAATGTTTGAGTGTTTAGAAAACAAATTCTTTATGAGCACATCTTTCTTAAAATGGTGACAATATCTCAAGACTGTGGCCAAATGAAATATTCAGTCCCTGTTTCGGTGAACTGCATTCAGTTCCACTGGCCCATTCATTATGACTTGATGTAAAGGGCACTGTCAGGGGAAGTGAATCATATTGATGGTCTCATTACGGTGGCACTTGTCAAGGGGTGGGATTTTTTTTAGGCAGCGTGCAATCAGTCAGTTCTTGAAGCTGATATGTTGGAAGCCGGATAAACGGTTGAGCGAAAAGATTTGAGTGACTTTGACAAGAACCAAACAGTGAGGGTCGATGGCTTTCTCAGAGCATTTCCAAAAAAGCTAGTCTTCTGGAGGGGTTACGGGTATGCAATGGTCGGTACTCACCAAAAGTGATCCAGGAAAGAACATCAGGTGAACTGGGGATTGGGTGAGGGAAACCCAAGACTCACTGATGTGTGGGGATAGAAGGCAAGCCACAGAAGAACTACAGTAGCAGAAACAGCGGCTGCTTTGAAAGAAAGAACACATAGTACTCGGCCCAATTTTGCGTATGGGGCTGCCTAGCTGCAGAACAGTCAGAGTGCCCGTGCTGCAGACCAAGTTCACTTCCTCATCATAAGGGCAGTGGTCTCTTTCCTCAGGATGATGCATCCTATCACACTCTAAACACAGTTCAGAAACAGTTTGAGGAACATGGCAAACAGTTTAAAGTGTTCATTTGGCCTCCAGATTCCCCAGAAGTCATTCCATTCAAGCTTCCTTAGGACATGCTGGCAAATTAGTTGGATCCATGGAGGCCCTACCTCACCACTTACAGGAATGAAAGGATATGCTGCTGGAGCAGAAACCTCAGCACCAGCAGAGGTCTTGTAGAGTAAATACCTTGATAGATCAGAGCTGTTTTGAAGGCATGAGCGGTACCTACACAAAAATGGGCAGATGGTTTTATTGTTACTGCTCGGTTTATAACAACTAATCCCAACCCTAATCCTCACCTCAGGGAGCATAAATGAAACATTAAGCCTTTTAATAGATCACAAAATCAGAAGCATGTCCGTGCCCCTGTTTCTCTCTGGACATTTCTGTACTGTTTTCTCAAGCCTGTAGACACACTTGCTGCTTTAGCCATACATGCAGACATGTACTTGCACAGATAAACAAACACATACATTCTTTCTCTGACCCACGTACACACACATACATACACACGCACACACACACACATGCACACACACACACACACACACACAGGGCAGATTTATTTAGAATGCAGTGAAATGATTTGGAGTGAATAGTTGATAATTAATCCATGGCACCTGACGAGAAAGCTACAAGGAGGGGGCAAGAGGGAGAAGAAGCAGAGAGGCCCAAAGAGGCCGAATGTGTGTGTGTGTGTGTGTGTGTGTGTGTGTGTGTGTGTGTGTGTGTGTGTGTGTGTGTACTAATCCAGTGAGTGCCCATAATGTAATGAGTGAGCTCAGCTTAAGGGAGTCCATTTAAAAAGGGTATCAATGCACACTTATTAACCCCTCTGACCATAAGGGCATGGCCGGAGTCCTCAGAATGTAATAAACAAACAAACAAACGAACAGATACATAAATACATACATACATACATACATACATACATAAATAAATAAATGTATAATTATATTCTAATAATTATTATAGTTTTATTGCTCTTTAGAGCACTCAGATGTAATACTCAATATAAAAACAAAAGAAAAGAGTTTCAAAATATTGGTGAACATGGGAAAATGTTCATTAAGCCAATTAAAGGAAAATTTCAAAATAACACTTGTTCACATTCATAGCATCTGTATTTTGTGGATTAGTTCTGGGATAATATGTCTTAATATCAGGAGGGGGTAAATAAGCCTGAAATGTTCAAAATATCTGCCATTACTCTTGTTTTTTGTCTTTGAAAAATAAACAGCAATGGAAACGCAGCCGTTTGTGGAACTTATGCATTTCTGAATGAAAAGTATTGACATTCTTTACCTATTTCATAAATCAGCTTTTGCAAAAAAAGCAATTAACTTTACACTGTTTACTCCAGACTACATAACAGATATTATGTAGTTCATAGTAATAAGTGAATAATAAGCTCAGATAACACACAAAAATGATTTTCAACCCCCTCCCATCACTGTGTCTCATTTCCTACTTTCCTACTAAACTTCTAATATCCAAAGGGTTCTTCAGCAATGGACTAGGTCTGACATCTCATAGATTGTCTGGAGAAGATCACGATGTGTTTTTTTGTACTTTTTGGTGTATTGTTCATTATTTCCAATACTAGTAGCTTATATAGGCAATACAAAAAATGCTCTGGACTATTCACCAGTTCATCACATACAAAATAAATATATTTATTTTGTAAATAAATACATTGCTGTGCAATAATTTCCCACATTATTTTAATTCGATTTTTTCTGATTTACAGTGCAATATTTTCCCATATGACATTTTATTCTTACATTCTTACATAAGACTTATATGTATCAACACTTTCAAAATACATTCACACCATCCACCTTAAATTTTCAACCCCCTCCCATCACTGTGCTTCATTTCCTGCTTTCCTACTAAACTTCTAACATCCAAAGGGTTCTCCAGCAGTGGACTAGGTCTGACAACTGATACTGAAACAGGATGTTCATGTCACAAGCAGGCCAGTGCGTAAGCAGATGAAATGCTATTCCCTGCCAGCAAACACTGCCCAGTGCTGGTCAACATGTTAGCATAGCCCATCTGTTCAGGACACAGTGTGTGCTGACTCGCAATGACCCCACAGTGCAGTTAGACTGGCTCATAGGGGTTTTCGGATGGTGTCCAGCATGCTGACATCTATAAAAAGTGGACAAGAGTAGATGACAAATTTAAACATTCTTCCAAGGAACTGGAAATTTCTCAACACTCCACATAAACCACCTAAAATGGTTCTTATATTAGCTATGAATTTAAATCTGTTTTAAAGAACCAAAGATGGCTTTTGAGGCAAAGAACCTTTTCTGGCTGCGTTATTGTTATGAGAGTTTTTCACAGACGTTCTTCGAAGTCCATAGATGACATTGTTTTAAAGAGCAAATGGTTTGCATGCATGTCTAAAACAGTGGAAGTAGAGACTGAATTTTGATCCGATAGTCATATTCTATGTGTGTTCGCTATTTGAGGAGTAAAGTACCCATAGTTGTATTTGATCAACAAGCAACAACATGCATAAAGATGCAAGGTGCATAGATGAAGGTTTTCTAACCGCTTAGCATTCAGCACCACCATTATACTAATCACCGCCTGATCATCTAGAATCATTTGCACATGTTTCTGGTTCAGATCTTTATTTAGATGCTTAAATGATTCATCCATAGAGTACAGGCCACAAGTTTGGACACACCTTCTCAATCAATGTTTTCCTTTAATTTCATGACCATTTCCATCACTGGAGGCATCAAAACTATGAATGAACACATGTGGAGTTATGTATTTTACAAAAAAAAAACTATTCAAAATAGCCACTCTTTGCAAAGCAGTAATCAGAGCAAAGTGTGGCTATTTTGAAGAAACTAGAATATAAAACATGTTTTCGGTTATTTCACATTCAAGTACAGAAATCCACATGACTTCATTCATAGTGTTGATGCCTTCAGTGAAAATCTACCAATGTAAATGGCATGAAAAAAACACCCTGAATGAGAAGGTCACTGTGTAACAAGCAAAATACATTGCTTTAGATACTGGTCAGGTTCAGGGAATGGACTGAAAATAAAACCATTTTGAAAACTCTTCAGGAGGCCTGGAGAACTGTTCCTCAAAGCTACGTAAAAAAAAACTAGGCTCTTTGTTAGAAAAGAGTAGGAGCTCAAGACTTCTGCATACCAGGTTCAAGCCTAAACATGACCTATACTGCCCCACCACCCTTTCTTGGGGCACACTCACTCTGTATGGATCTAACCCGTGCCTCGTTATCATTCTCTGGAGTTGCTCTGCACTTGTTGTTACGGGTTGTTTTGTTTATGTTTCTCTGTCAGGAGCCCCTTTGTAAAATCCCATCATCTGTCATGCCGAGACACTCTTTCGTCCCTGGCACTCGCTTCATTGGCTGTGTCTGCAGTCACGCTCGCATCACTGGCTGCTCGTTTTCAACCTCTGGTAATTGGGCCCTTTTAAAGCAATACGCTGCAGGGGATTCTGGGATAACACTGCGAGTTACGCCACCAGCGTTCCATTACGAGTTCGTTTGGCACCGTGTGAGTGGATATGTGCGTGTGTGGTGCATGAGCGGAGTTTTTGGAGTCTGTGAGGGGTAAAACATCAGAGCTGATGGGTATATGTATATGTGTGCATTTGCGTGTGTGTGTGTGTGTGTGCATGTACAGCAGATGTGATGTCTCCTGGTGACTCTAGTGACTTTACAGCTCAAAGAGGAGACATGAGAGGGGAGGAGTATCTGTCTGTGCCACACTCTGTGGGGATGAATGTGCCAAATGCATGCAAGTGTGTAAACGAGTGAATGGATGCACATGGGTGCATGTGCACTTATACAACTGTGTGCAAATGTGTGTGAGTATGTGTGTGTGTGTTTGTGTGTTTCTGTTTCTATATTTGCATTTGTGAACAGATAGGCAGATCCAAACAGATAGCTAGATAGGTAGATATATACATACATACATACATACATACATACTAGGGCATTAACACCAAAGTCGACTTGTCCAGCGTTTCTCAAACTATGGGCTGCGGACCAGCGCCAGGCCGTGAGAGCATTGCTGCCGGTCAGCAGAGCCACTTCTGCACCAATCAAAATTCAGTCAGATCCAGCTGTGATCTCAGCTCTGCAGTCCCTGAGCGCCCCGCCCCGCCCCTTCAACTTTACAGTCCGCCCCAATGTTCAGTGTTCCTGCTCTTGTCTCTTTTACTCCAAACTTTTCACAAACACACGCGTTAAGAGAGTTATCAGTAAATCATGCCGTGTTCAAAGCAAGCGAGTCTGGAATCTTTATCTCGGAGGCGTTACAGAGAACTTTGGTACAATTTAGTGTCAGACCCCTTTTTTCCTGCATGTGTAACGTCATTACGACTAGTCGACTAATTCATCAAGATAGTCGTGATGATGTCACACACAGGCTGGAACAAAAGCTGAAGTCATTAATGCCCCAATACATACAGACATACATACATACATACATTCTAGGGGTGTGCAGAACGGCTGCTATTCGTATCTTTATATGTATTTGTTAAGTGAAGCAGGGGCAGTCATTAACACTGCGCCCGGGGAGCAGTGTGGGGGGATGGTAACGCACTCAGCATTTCTCAGATGTACCTGGCAGTCTTCAGGATCGACCCACGACTTTCTGATTGCAGCGTGCTCGGACAAATACTTTTGTAAAAGTATTTGTAAGAATACCGTATTCGCCTTCGGCCCCACCCCTTATACATACATACATAGGTACATAGATACACAGATAGACAGATAGACAGACAGACAGACAGATGGCAGCAGTAAATACCATGATATTTACAATGTACTATTAACCAATATCTATTTCTTATTTGTTCATGCTGAAAGTAGTCGTTACATCTCTGATTGTATTTCAAAGCAACATCTCCTGAGTATAAAAAAACATTAACTGCTCAAATGATACAAACCAAAAGTGAGTTTTGTACATTACAGTTAATGGAGTGTCTGTTGAAGCCTGGCTGGAGGGTAAACTTTGAGAGTATGAGTAAGGGTGATGAAGATCTGTGAGGATACTGCTAAATATCCTGCCCCTCCTCACAGCTGTCATAGAGAGAAATCACAGCTGTTACCACTGAGTTTAAATAATAGATTTAATTAGCATTCACAATCTGATTTCTGTGATTGCACTTAAAAATCTGAGGGTTATTCTGCTTCTTATTCCTGATGACTGCACACTAAAACACACATGGCAAAACATGTACAAAACACATATTGTTCAGTACTAATTGGTAGGCTTTTCTTGCTTGCTATCTCCATTAGCTTTGAAGTGAAACAAGCTATTTTTTAAATCTGAATAATAATCAGAAAATTGTATTGACCCCAGCTGAACTTATTCTCATGTTTCAGCTGCAAAAACACACTGAGGCACGAAGACAATAACAATATTTAATATTAACTAATGTCAAAATAAACTCCAGAAAATACTCAGTTTAGAGGTGGATAAAAATACCATAGTAACATAAGTGGTGATATTTCATATGATAATAATAAAGGCATTGCATATAATGATAATTATTTAGCACATAATAAGAAATGGAACATCTGAGTAGCAGCAGGTAAGATTATTGTTATAGAAGGAGATATAGTCTGATGGGTGGGTGGGTGACAGTGGGCAGGGTTATAAAGGAGGAGGAAAACTTTTCCATGGTGTTTGGTGGAACACTTTATGCTGGTTAGTGTGTAGGTAAAAGTGATTTTCTGTTCCACCACAACCCTATGGTGTGGACAATCAGCATTTTCCATGATGGCCTGAAGTCTAAGCAATGTTCTTGTTCTTAAAATGTGTAGATGTGACTGAAAGACACACATTTTAAACATGTATAAAACTGTCATTTTTTGATTCTTCCCTTCTTTCTTTCTCTCTACTCTATCCCTCCATGTCCAGGTCCCCCACCAGATGAGTGCTCTGACTTTTTATCGCTACGAGCAGCCTGTGGTGGATTACTGCCAGGCCCACCAGCCTCTGCGCCTCAACATGAGCTATGAGGGTCCGCCGCAGGGCCTGGAGGGCCTGGATGAATTACCGCCCCGTGAGAGAAGCACCATCCAGACTGTGGCACTGCCTGCAGTCCCTCCATCCAGCTCGGGGACCCTGAGGCCCTGCTCTCCCCCGACCATCCGAGCTCCAGGAGAGGGGCCCAGCATCCCTTATCCCACCACAGAACGCTACCCGACCACTGAGCGCCCCCCTAGCACCCTAACATTTGGACGCTAATGATGGTGCTAATGCTAATGCACCAGATGGAAGGGGTAAGAGGCAATTCTTGGGTTCTTGCAGGTCCGTGTCCCACCGTACTTAACCCTGAGAGGGACTGAAACTGTATGAGCACCGAGAGGGTTCTTCTTGTTTTTCTCATATTCCTGATGTTAGGACGCTAATGCTAATGCGCCAAGTGGAAGGTTTAAGGATCTGTTTTTTGTTGGAGATACGAATTCTGACAAACGACTGAAACTGTGCGAATGTCAGGGGATTCTTCTTCTAGTTCTTCTTCTTCTTCTGGGCAAAATGTTTTCTAGACAGCAAGAAGAGAGCCTGAGAGCAAAATAAACCCAAAAAATGTAAATGCAAGGAACACATGAACGGATGCAGAAAATGCTGAAAAAAGAGATTCCGATGCTTAATACACTCCCATCCCAGCGAGCTCTCAGTACAGGGAGATGGGATTACAATTTGTTTGTGTTTTTCTATTCTACTTTTTTCTTTATCTGTCTACTTCTTTCTTTTTCTTTCTGGAAGCAAACACTGCTCTTTCCAAGTCCCACTCAATGGAAAATTGAAAGCCAATGCAACATGCATGGCGCGTTAAACATCGCTTTGGTTCCCTTTTCTGCCTCCTCTTCTTCGCACCAGCCCAACAGGACGTCTCCTCTGAGTTACTGATAATGGCGATTCACTCACGCTGCGAGAAGAATGAAAAGGAATGTGCAATAAACAAGTACTTTTTTTCTTTCTGAGGCAGGAGATAGAGAAGGGGGGGCAAGAGGCCGAAGGAAATGGAGGGTTGTGGGGTTGGGGTGGGCACCATGAGAGAGAAGGAATGAAACAAATGAATGTTTACCAGAGCTCGGAGACCTCTCGCTGTTATTCTCATTTAAGTTAGCAGCCAGCGGTCGTAAATGGTGTCATTATTTGATTAAAATGATGTCTGTCCGGTCATGAGCCTTTTACACTGAAGGGGCCGTTGACGTAGCCCACCTCTATTGACATGGGAAAAAGTTTTAATTAAAAGCCTGGAAGGCCCGCTCTCCTGCAGACGTGTACCAAAGATTGAGTGTAATTTCAGATGTACGAGAAAGCATAAGGCATAAAGATTTCCTCTTAATTGCTACTAGAATTTTCCTATAGCCAGCACACAAAATCGAAGACTCGCACGTTGACCCCGAGCGACTTGTATGATAAAAACAGGCAGAAATGACAAACCATTAGTCTCTTTGATAATTATAATTACACAGCTGCGTTTGTGAGTCTGTGTACATAGTGGATGTGTGTGTGTGTGTGTGGAGGGGAGTGTATCTATGTGTGTATCTGTGTAGGTTTCAGGTGGGAAGTCACGTTCTAAAACCTTCTGAGCCAACTTCAAAGCCCCTGGCCCAATTACCTGCCGACACTTTGTAATGCAGAAGTCTTTAATAAGAGGGAAAAGGAGCCAAAAAGATGTTTCGGCAGTAGAAGTGGTAAAAAAACAGGGCAAGAGTTGTTGTTTTTTTTTTATTCAAAAGATCACTAAGGGTGTGTCCTAGCTCTTAGTTACTCTGTCCTAATCAGCGTTCAGTCTATGGGATTTTCTGTGAGGACCAGTCAACTCTGAAGGAAAATCTTGTGGCCTAATAATAAGAATGTCAGGGAAATTTGGCGATAAATGATGGCAAGAATGTACACGTTCTGGCATGGGAATCAATACAGTGTAATATTTCAATTGGTGGAAGTCAGGAGGGGTGATGGCGTGATGGTCACCAAGCTTGTCATTAGTCCAGGGATGGAGAAAAGTCCACTACAATAAAGCATGACTCACATTTCCATGCAATAAAAGAGTTCCAAGAGTATTTAATCATACTCCAGCAGTTAAAAGAGCACAGACTGGAATGATTCAGAGGTGGAATTTTAACTGGAAGTTGTTTTCAATTATGCCAAAACTTCCTAGACATGTGCTGTCATTAAAAGATCACATCTGTCCTGCTGAGACTAAAGGAAGATGGGCCTCCGTAACATCTGCAGTGGCTGAATTAGCCTGAAAATTAGCCCCATGTTAAGAAAAAGCAGCATTATTTGGAACTTAGCTTGTATTTTCAGGCTGCACCACATATACTGGTAGATTCATTTCTGAAAGGACAAGTTTCAGAACTTCTGGCCTGTACTACAGCCAGCTCAGACAGCTGGTTCCCCCTTAAAAGGCGGCTGCATGTTGATGTTCATGTTGGTCCACCTCCTTAAAAAAGCCCAAACTTGTGTCTAGCTGTATTCTCTAGTTCATTCAGCTTTGAGGCCATTTGGAACATGTTTTAGTCACATTATGAGAGTCTTCTGAGCGCAAAGGGTCCCAAAGTAAAGAAAGCAGAACATGTTTGCCACTAGAAGCCATGTACCAGTCTACAGGAAGCAAGTTTTCAATGCCTGATCATGCAGTGTGGACTGAATTCATTTCAGTGCGTCCCGTTTTTACAAACTTTTACATGGACGTCCTGATATAAGGAAAGAACATTGGGACTATTGCCTGTAAACATGGATTTCTTTGGGTTTTGCTGTTTTTTGTTTAGTTTTTTCTGTTTCTGTCACCCTGTGTGCCTGTGTGTTCGGACTCAACACAATGAATGTGGATTCTCGTACCTCACTAAAGGCTAGTGTGGATTTTCCAGATTTTTTTTTTATTATTATTAATATTATTATTATTATTATTATTATTGTTCAAACTCTCCCAAATCCTTAGGATATGCTCCTGCATCAGCGGGAAATGCGAACAGAGGGTGGATTTTACTCTCAAGCTGGAAGGAGGAACTGAGAAGAGGGGAAGGGGTGAAAAAAAGAAAATCATGTCACTTTGGAAATGATCAAAAACTACGTGAAATGTGTCATGATGTTTGCAGACACTAATTAAGGAACAGGACATGTTTATCTTGTAAATAGATAGGAAAAAAGTATCATGTCGTTTGCTTCTTCTGATACACACACGCACAGAAATACATGCACACACACACACACACATATACACACACACACACACACACACACACACAAACACACAGATGTCTGTTGTGTCAGCAGGGGAACAGGCGGTGGTACCTCCACAGAGAGACATCTGCAGTAATATTTCCACGTTTTAAAGATTGATATTTTTCTATATCTGCTCCCTCATCTCCTTTTCATCTCATTGTGCCCATTGCTTTTCATGGCCTCATCCAGATGTTTGAACCGTGTAAAGATTTAACAGACTCTTTTAGCATTTTTTTAACGTTGTTTCCATGTCTGTGTCCACGCCTTGGTTTCGTTTTGCGATGGTATTTTCCTGCAACTGTTCCAAACATGAGGAACATCACTGTTTTGTTGGTTTTCACCCAACCCCCACCCCCCACCACCTCCACTGCCTACTGTGTTTTTGCAGTTTTGAGATATCCTGGCAATATACAAAAAAAAAAGGTAATCTATTTGTACAATAAGAGTGGCTTGTGTTGTGTTCCGAAGCTTCATGTATGATATATGAGCTGTTGGTTTGATATTAATGTTAATGGCTGTGAAATAACCATGTCGCACGATACCATACGACTCTTCTGTGACGTTCAAACACCACTTCCAACCAAATTCTGAAGGCTTTCCAACATGCCCACATCAGAGCAGAGCTTAAAAAGGCTGTATTGCATCATGGTTATGGACAAAATTCAGAAAATCCTTTATAGAAACCCTCCACCAAGGCTAGTTTTCATAAGGTTTAATAAGGGCTTCATAAATATGTCATGACAGAAACCAAGGTGCAAATCCAAGGCTTATTCCAAAGCTTATTTCAATAACTCTCTTGTCATTTTAACGTAAATTCAGCTCAGAAAATTTAACAGGCCTTTATAAATGTTCTCATAGAAAGTTCAGAAATTTGTGGGTTTGAATCCCAAGATGTCTACCTTCACTCATGTGAATGTCTTAAATCCAGTGGACTCAAAATTTGTCTTCCAGGATCAATATAGTATGAAAACTAAATTGAAACAAAATAAATAAAATTTAAAATGATGGTTGCCATGACAGGTTTATGAGGGTGTTATGATGCCTTTCTCTGGATTTCAGTCAATTATTGCAGCTTTAACTATTGGTAGGAGTTCTTCCCAAGTTTTAGTGAGAATGTCAACCGCAAATGTATCACTGTTGGTAATGAGAATAATCTGGTCTGTCAGGGCTTGAACGTGACATGAAAATATAAAACAATATGAAAATCAACTGATGATAAAACTCTATAAAAGCTATAAAAAATCACCTGACAATAATGGCGCCCCATACAGCTCAGGGGACCAAAGCAACTGCCTACAGTGTAGACTGAAACTGAAATCTGTTTTACATGTTTAGATACATTTCCTGGTGGCCAATTAAATTGGAAAAAAGCTTCTATGTGGCAAGGACTTCAGTAATCACATCCAGGTGTTTTCTTCAATGGCCAAACATGAGCCATTAGAAAATATCAAGTAATAAATATATCTGACAGTGTTTCTAAGTTGATGAGAGGCCTCAGAAAGGAGATGTTCGAGGCATCTTAAATACATATGCTGTATTCTGTGACATCACATATATGGCACCTGCATGTGACCAAAGACAAAGAAACACAAACACATACAACCAAACTCAGAGCAAAACACCCAGCAGACTCCTAAACTGACTTCAAAGACACTAAAACAGTTATGAAGCAGAAGTGTGCCAGTGTTTGTTCCGGTTTTATTCAAAATAATCTCCCCCTGATGAGCTTACCTAACCACAAATGACTTATTTTGTCCTTAAAATCCAATGTCCTCCAAACAGTGGTTTTACAGCAACCACACTTTACATTTTCTTATGATCAAACGTTCCAAAATTATGATAATGCCCAATTTCAGGTTAATTTCCTCCCATCCTGATCCTCTTAGGCCTTGTCCACACGTACACATACACAGGTAGTTTTTCTATGCGTTTTGGCCTTTTGTCCACATGTAAACGCCGTTTTAGGTCAGTGAAAACGCATGTTTTTGAAAATTCCGGCCAAAGTGGGGATTTTTGAAAACTCCGTTTTTGCGTTTACGTGTAGACGAGAAAAATGGAGATTAAAAAAAACGGACCGCCTTGCGACATACTGTGCACCAATCAGATGACGTCACACTATGCGCTGTGTTTACATTAAATTGTCTACAATGCCCAACGTTAACCAATTACTACTTCTCTTAGTCTTATTAGACGTTTTGACATGCTTACACTCATGCACGGAGTTACTGTTCATCCAATATGAAGGACATAGAAGCCAGCATCAGCTTCGGTCGCTTTTATATTCAGCCCAGACACTGTCTCCCGCCAAGGCTTCTGATTGGTCAGCAATGTTGTACGGTTTAACATTATATCGCCACCTGCTGCAGTGGCATGCTTTTGTCAGTGTTTTTAGCGTTTGCGTGTGGATGGAGATATTTTTGAAAACATGCTCAAGTGGACGTGATTTTTTTTAAAAACTAAAACGGAAAATCTCCATATGTGTGGACATGGCCTTACATAGCACCCAATACTCATAAACACATATATTCTCTGATTATTGAGCACTGGAGGATCTCACAAATTTTTGTCCACAGCCATGGTAAAATACAGAAACAATCATTTCTACAATGGGAATTCACTTTTATTTGCTTTTTGTACGTATTTACTTGCATTACACAGTTTATACCCTTTAATGCAGGCTACTGTGATTTTTTTTTTCAGCATCCAGATTTGTGTGTATTCATTACTGAGCCGTTTGTGGAAGGATCTTTTACAGCATTCAGTCTGGGAGAGGCTGTAGCCTGAGTTATATGAAAACATATCTGACTGACCTGGCTTTATCATGGAGCGTGAAAATGATCATGAACCACATGTTTTGAATTGTTTTTGTGTATTTTTTGTAGTTTTTTGCTATCTTTTGTCTTTGCTGGATCACATTGAGAATATATCATTACTGCCATAAAAACTAATTTCTTTAATACACTTTAAACAATGTTAATGATTTACAATGCTCCAAGTGATTTCAGACCCTTTTTATTGGTCCGTTATAAGGAAATGTTCTGAAAATCTCATGCAGAATTTCAAATGGTCAAAATAAAATAACAGAATTATGGGTTTTCCTATGACCACGAGTTGGTTTGTTTAGAAAGGAATGGTTCTAATGCTTTGCAGACAGATGTTACCCCATTCTCCCCATCACTCTGGCCTCGTCCAATCAGGCATGAAGAGTGTAACATGGCGTATCACACCAGCTATCAGCAGACCTGCCCAGCATTACCTGACTCCCCTGGATGCATCCAGCCAGGGAATAAACTCTTTTTAAGACATCTATGCTTTAATCAGCTTATTAGTGTAGAACATTTAGAACAATGACTCAGTCTTTGGATCTAAACCAAAAGAAATATGATATATGTTGCTTTAGTGCACACATATACACACATCGAATACCAGGCATTGCAAAGAATTGCTGAGATTAAAATGCAAATGTTGTTAACAGAAAAATGAAAAAAAAAAAAATGTTATTTTTTAATAATGTTACAGCATGGGTGTCAGTTTAAACTCATCAACATTGGCATGTGTGGCTGAACTCATCTGTTAAAACACACCCTACAAATGGACAGTGTTACAGTTTTTTACATCTATTCTCTGTACCCTAGCACATGGCGGTCAAAATCCAACAGCAATAATATGGTTAAGAAGTAAAGAATTTCAGCTTTTTGTCCGACCATTTACATCTATATCATGAGAACCATTTCGCAGAGGCAACAATTAACAATTAGTTTTAGGCCTTCAGTTTGGGCCAAAAACGTCAATATTTAATGGTGGTTCTAGATAAAACGCCTGAAGCTAGTAAACATTCTTATTTGGCAATGTTAAAATGTTTTATGCTTTGCAGCAATTGGTAACTCCCCATAACTTAAGTCTATTTATTTATATGTAATGGCATTAAAATCTATCACAGATTATATAAAAGTGTAATGCTTAAGTTACCATCACATGGGTACATTCCCTGGTGTTGCTTGGCCAGGCCTGTAATGCAGTCAGCTTCAGTTCTTGCCTCTTTTAGGTGCTTTCCGCCTTTGGTCTTTTATTCAGTGAATGAAGTTCAGTTCAGGTGACTGACTTTGCCAGTTAAAAGAATTATCGGCCTTGAAAAACTCCATCGTTTCTTTACTAGCATGCTTGAGGTGATTGTGTTACTGCAAATGGAAATGCCATTCAAGGCGAGGTGAGCTTTGGGTGATCCGGTTCTGCTAGTCGTAGGCCACAATATTTCACAGACATATTTTTCTCCACAGTTTTCTCATTTTTGTACAAACAAATTTTTTGTACAAACAAATCTTTTACATAGTTTACCATTTTTCAGACACAATGCAGTGTTCTAGCAGAGTTAAAGAGTTGCTGATACTAAATAAATAGTTTATGCTTTGGAAAATTATACACTCTTGTTTTAGAAATTATGCTTTTAAATAGCTTGAAATCACCCTAGCAACTGATTCCAGATATGAATGGAACATGTACTTGCCATACCAGTGAACCTACACAAGCTTTTATAATGGGGATTGATGATGAAAAACAATTTAGGTGTAAGGTTATTAGAAGTTGTGTACACATGCATAGTGTGATGAAACATTTCCTCATGGGCCACAGTGAAACATAGAGCAA
>JBBKCR010000034.1:576311-586762 GCA_037577295.1 Ladigesia roloffi | reverse complement strand
CAGTTAAAAGAGTTGTTGGCCTTGAAAAACTCCATCGTTTCTTTACTAGCATGCTTGAGGTGATTGTGTTGCTGCAAATGGAAATGCCATTCAAGGCGAGGGGAGCTTTGGGTGATCCAGTTCTAGTCGTAGGCCACAATATTTCACAGACATATTTTTCTCCACAGTTTTCTCATTTTTGTACAAACACATCTTTTCCATAGTTTACCATTTGTCAGAGACAATGCAGTGTTCTAGCAGAGTAAAAGAGTTGCTGATACTAAATAAATATTTTATGCCTTGGAAATATTATACACTCGTGTTGCATAGTTTTAGAAATTATGGATTTACATAGCTTGAAATCACCCTAGCAACTGATTCCAGATATGAATGAAACATGTACTTGCCATATTACCACCAGTGAAACTACACAAGCTTTTATAATGGGGATTGATGATGAAAAACAAAAACAATTTAGGTTCAAGGTTATTAGAAGTTGTGTACACATGCATAGTGTGATGAAACATTTCCTCATGGGCCACAGTGAAACATAGAGCAACATGCAACAATGTGCAAGATATGACAATGTGCAAGATATGACAGCAAGAATACAATAAACAGACGAAGCAACAATGTACCAGTGTAGTGTAAACGAGATGTAAAGCTTCCACAGTTAGTAGTGTTGGACTATTAGTATGATGTTGCAAGAGAAAATTAGCAGCATTTACTTTACATCAAATCCTTTTGTCAGAACCATCATACAGAACAATCAAGCATAAGGTAGTATATTCATAATCGTTTCAAGTAAACCCTTTCTTCGAATGTGTGGTTCCATAAACCCCCTCTGTGAACAGTTCTGACTGTTAAAGGAAATATGTGGAAACATCAATGGAATTCCACTCTAAGTTTCCCAAAATGTGGCTCTTTATTTAAAAAGGCATGGAATTGAAGCTGACATTCTTTACTTTAAGACTCGTGCAACTCAAATGTACTGCGATTTTAAAGCTAAGACATCAAAAACTGGCATCACTGTCCAATTACAGCTTTAGCGGTACCTGGCTTACGAAAAAAATTCTCAGTTCAGCCTTGGATACTCAGTGCTTGGATTTTATCCGCCTCTGTATTTGTGTTAGTGCTATCTTCTCTGGGCGAGCCCCTGAATATTTATTAGGCACAAACTTCTGTTACGAAAGCGGAAGCCGCACGATGCCGGCAGGCATTTTATTTTCCCCTCCAACTGTTTATTTTTCGGGGTTGGGGTTTGTTCTCTTTTCCCCAGCGCTTTGGCTCCCATCCCTACTGAGAACATACTTTTTTTTTTTTGCTCACGGTTGGAATTAAAGGGCTGCAGAAGACTTTCATATGCGCGCGTTTGCGTGTCGAAACTCTGAGGAGTGGCTAAATGCAAATCTCCAGAGGGGCTAGAGGGAGAGGAGGAATACAATTAAAAAATAAAAAAACGGAATAAATGTGTCCTCCACAAGAAAGTCTCAAAATACGGGACATACATAACACACACACACCGTGAACATGCATGCATGGCATACACACTCATATATACACACCTGCCCATCTATATGAAAGGAAACATACAGGAACAGTGCACTTTCTTATCTGCAGGCATGCACATGGCAGACTGGTGCTGGTGCTGTAACTGCAGACTGTTCAGCCTTAGCCTGAGGGAGGAACAGCTGGACCAGCTTTGGGAATCCACAGATTTTCCCATATTTCTTCCCCAGGTGTAACCCGGCATTTATATGTCCTGAACAGCTAGCATAATTGGGATGACAATTAAATGCAGTTGAGCTCCCCATGCCCCTCCCTGTTGGGATGCTGAACACGCTTTCACACAACACTGGCAGATATCGTATACCAGATAATACAAATTGTCCAGAAAAAAACCTTAACCTTAACACACCAAACTGTATTAGTAAAATCAGATTTTGTGGTTTAGCAGTCTAAAACTGGTGTTTGCTCTCCTACATGCTCACCATTTGCTGCTATTTCACTCGGTGGCTGCCACTCAGCTACTCTCTGGCCCCCCTCCCTCTACAGCTTGTGGACGTACAGTATCCTGAAAGTTCTCCCAGGTTCAAAGATCTTGTGGAGTTTTTTTTCATTTGTTTATAAGACCTAAAATAAAGCAAAATGGGCCTTTTTCGGCATTTGCATGCGATGATGTTTCCAATTAGCAGTTATTTCTACATTATTCCATGCTTTTTAAATTGCAAAAACTTTGGTTGTATGTGACACAGAGACATGAAACAAAGGTCAGCCTCAACGCAAACTGGGGAACAATTTACCATTTATTGCTTTTGGTATAGATCCATGCAGCTTGAGTTGTAGGGGTTAATATTGGTCTACATAAAGTTGAGGATAAAATTAGAAAGGACACCAACCTGGCACCAGGTACTTGCGGTAAATGCTAAACCAAATATCCTGTAATAAATCTAGCCCGAAATAGGATGCACTCACACTGTGTGATGACATGTTAGGTGTGTTTTTCTGTCTAGAAGGTGGTGGAGTTTCTGGGTTGCTTGAGCCTGGTATTAGACAGGTTCCACCTTACTATAAGACCACCCATAAAAGGGTATATAAGTGATGTTAATTCAGGTGGTTAATTAGGCTGTAGATAATAAACAGTTGTGATAAATTGATGCAGGCTTACTATTTGGCACGGTGGTTTAATGGTACTAGCATGTTAACCATGACCTGATAAAGTTTATCATTTTGCCTGAGAAAAGGACAAGATAAACAATCTAACAAGATCTTCTGAGAGTATATAAAATAAACATCATTTGATACAAAGAAATACCCACTAAATGAAACTGAGTTTTTGTGCTGTAGTTGGATTTATAGCTGGGGGAAAGAGAGAAAGGGAGAGAAAAAGAGAGAAAAAGATACAGAGTATAGAAGGAAATTGAGGTGGCTGATCCCCTAATAAAGAGCATCTAAGAGTAGAAGATGAAAAAGGAAAAGAAGGAGAAGAAGAAGAGGAAAATGGGATTTTCTGCTGGATTTTGTAAAGCTTGTCCTACGTAGAAACAGTTGCTATGAAAGAATGCATATTTGGGTGGCACAGGCATTATAGGATAAAACGATACATTAAAGTGTATTTCTGGAATACTTTCTTAATTTAATAATAATTATTATTATTACTATTGATATTATTTTAGTATTGTTAGAAAAATAGTTTTATCACTGCTCATTTTTCAAATTTCCTTTTAAAATCAGTGTCTCTTTAGTAAATTACCTACTTTGACCCCGGATCAGAACACAACACAGCCATGCTTGTGCAGCTTAATGATCCAGTGTTGTAAATATGCTGAATTTGTTAGTTCATACAGTGGGTAATGGCTGTGTGTATCTGTCTAGTTTGCTGTATATAGCCAGGAGGCAAGAGTCAAATCAAGTCATACATCTTTTCAAGCTACTTCTGTTAAATTGGCTTTTTTCCCCTAATTTTTGCATCATCTAACTGCTATCTGAATACTGATGTACTAGCAAGTTGCTGTTTGATCCTTGCGAAACATCACCCTTACCGCGAAAAAAAGCGCCTCAGGAAGGCATGGAAACGATCTGAGAAGTTGCCCTGTGAGAGCTCTGAAGCAGCGGCCTTAAACAACATTAGCGACTGAGCTTTCCCTTGTAATAATATCTGTAAACAAAAAGCCACAGATGTCTTGTGTTTTGTTGGAGAATAAGCATGAAGTGCAAATTTGTGAAGAGCTAATTAACCATTCATGTAAATTTGCCATTTCTGGATTGAAATGACACCCCACCCCCACTCAATCAAGTTAACAAAGGGGTGAAATACAGTGAAAAGCAATACTCTCCCCCTTATATTCTCTTTAGATCTTCTATCCTCCAAACCACTTTCTCCAGTCCAGCACAGTTTCATTCTCTTTTATTTGGGGACCCCCAGCCAGAACCCACAACCTGTAATTCTCTTTTCTAAACAGGTATTCAACATCCCTTCCAATTTTGGTGTGTTTGGGCTGGAATAAAAATATGGTCTGGCCAGGGTTTCCCAAGAACCTCCAGCCCTCCATCCTCCCTCACTCATTCATCTCAGTGAAAATCTCGTTTCCCTTCGTCAGTTTTTTTCTGCAGGATGTAAATATGCACTACATCATTTCAATCCCCTCTGTTAGTTTGTTGTTGGGTTTTTTTTGTCTCTTTCTTTGTCCGTTTGCAAATCCAAACACTTATTTTGTGAAGACCTGCTGCAAATGCAAAACTATGGCTCTTCTTTGAGTATATTATTGTCAGAAAAAAAACATGTTTTGTAAAAATTTTGATGATGAAATCAGAAATAAAGTAATTTAAAGATCTAATGTATGAAATGCATTGTCCGCGTTTCAGTTTATTTAGATAGCCGTGCTCATGCACAGCTCTGCCATACCCAGATCAACTGACCCTGTAACTTTATGTGTCATGAGTGTTGGGATTACATCAGAGTGAAACCACTTGAACGCACCTAGATGCACTTAAACCAGATTTAAATGACTCAAACCACAGGAGACGGTTACAGCAGTGTGAACACATTATTATGTAACACTGCATGATAATATACATAATAGTCACATAAAATGATCCTGCAGTCTTTTACAAACTCATAAGCAAACATGAATTATACTCCTCATGCTCTTTAAAAAAAAAAAAAAAAAATTTTAGTTCCAGGTTGGTAAATGAGATGTGAGTGTGAAGAATGTTTTAAAGGTTTAATGAACTTTCACATAATTTAAAGACTCAAAACATTTTATTGTTTCTGACTCAAACATTTACATAACATGGAACTCACACAAAAAAAGGAAAAATATGTATAAGCCATTTCTATGGAGAAGCTAAATGATTATTTTTGGAAGAATGCAAAGAATTTTTGGAAAAATGCAAAGAATTTGGCTCTGTGCCTGCCTGCGGATCTTTCAAGGCTCTGCTGATAGGTCACCAGCCTCATAGTTATTCTGTGGGCTTCACTGTTGCCCTTTATAGCAGTGTGGTGGCCAGGTTCCTTTACAAACACCAGTTTGGGGATGGGTGACATACAGAATGGACGAGAACGACGTTATCTTAGCAGTGGGATGACAGCCGGGACCAAAACCACAGAGGTAAGGACCCCCTGCTCCCTGAGGCATCACATGCGACTCTGAGGAGCGAAACGACCACAGGGCAATGCAGATCAGCCACCAACTGCCAGACAGGCCAGACTGAAGTGGCTAGCGCCAGTAGGAAAGAAGCTAGGAATCCATTTGACAAGGATGTAGACAAAATATTGTTTATGTGACTATTCCTATATACTATCTGCAAAAGTTCCAACGGTTAAAATAAATATCTGGCAAAGAAGGGATTATCAAACAAATGCAACATAAAAAATGTAAGAAGATTAAAAAAAATTGAAAGGTATACTGAATACCAATTGCACCTAAACGAAAAAAGGTATATCTTCTTTTATAAATATGTATATATAATTATATAATTACATTTGAATATTAAAGTACAATGTTTTTTAAACCAATAGTCGATGACCCACATTTCCTGACACCTACATTTTCCAGCACACACACTTTAGTTTCCACCGTTTGGGCCTACCGGCAATGCTGATGTCTGCTGGTGTTTGGATCAGGCTGGACGGTGGATGATGTAAAAACAGCTGAAACCTGCATGCCAGACAGAAACTGAGCTATACAGTAGAAGTTATGTGTCGGGGTCTGGTTGGATGAGGCACATAATCCCAACTCAATCAGATCATTTCACTGCTGACCTTTGTGATAAGCACTGAGCTGCTAGCAGTCAGTTTCTGTTTTCTCTCTCTCTCTCTTTCTCTCTCTTTCTTTAGGACAGAAGGATCTAAGCTGTTGGGAGGTTTCCCAGCTCCGAGATGCTGGAGCGCTTAGAGACGATTACGCTGTAATAGCCGAACATTTGCTGCGATTGCTCCGTTTAGCGGACAGACACTGCTGGGAAAACTCTGGAAAGGGATGAGTGGTATAATTTCACCTTAAAAGATAAAAGACATTTGTTTTAAGATCACCAAGACACCTTTTTAGATCCGCACGGCTGCTGGGTTGCTTTGTGATTGCTTTGTGAAAACTTTGTTTTAAAGTACTCTTAAAACCCATTTAATCCCACTGGGAACAATTGTTTAATTTTTTTACTTTTAGTCTTCTGGAAGCTCTAAAAGTGTTGTTTAAGCTTTGGGCAGCTAATGCAAGTGAACAAAAAATATGTTCCCCCCATCTAAATCGTACTGATATCATGTGACTTGTGTGAATGGAGACATGACCACACCCCTTTATATCCTGCCTGCACCTCTAGAAAGATAAATAGCCTTGTACAAGAGGAAGTAAGTAAAATACATTAATGAACAGTTACTACTGAAATGTTTGGTACACATATTTTCTAAAGGGTCTACTACTAATGTGTAATGAGAATGATATGCCTGTATTCATCTTTTCACTGACTGTAAGAAGAGTAAATGTAAACGTGGTAACATTTGTTGCCACTAGCATAACACAGTCGTAATGTTAATTATACCCTTCTGGAGTATCCGTCATGGACTGGGCCCAGGCACTTCCCGAGTCCATTCCCCAGTGGGTTGGGGGCTCTATCTACGGCCTCCTCTTATCCTCCTGCAGGGCCAGTGGAGTGGCCAGCCAGTTTTGGAATCTGCCCAGCTTGGGTGCAGGTTTGGGCGGGTTTCAGGTCTCGCCGGTACTTGAATGGCCCTCCACAGGGTGTGGTGAGGCAGGCCTCTGTGTCGTGGGAGCGGTCGCAGAGGGTCTGGGGGTTTCCTATCCATGTACCACATTGTGGGTGTAAACAGGTCAAAGTAAAGAAGTCGTTTAAATTTAGACTATGTGGCTTCCCATCAGCAACAATTTAATCGCCAATAATTTAAAACCTACATTTGAATGAATGTAAAAACCATGAAATGAAATGGTGTTTTGTGTTAGGGAGTTCTAAGGAGTAAAATGCATGCACTTATTTTGCAGGGTAAAATTTGGGATTAAACGGTTACTATAATCTACTTCAGTTCCCTTTTGCTGGATTTGTGCTCTGATCTGCCAAAATGTTAGGACCTCTCACAGATGAAGCAAATCTCTGTGCATGTCAAAGTGTGGGATATGTTAGACATTAACCCCTAGAATTCAGATAATATTAGTAAAATCTCATTTACACAAATATAGAAGGTGTAAAACAGAAGTACGTTATGTTAGGTTTTTTCTCATACACACTTGCTGTTTGCTGCTCTTTAGCTCGGCATGCCACCCATTGGCTGCTCTGGGGACCCCCTCCCTCTGCAGGTTTTCACCACTCACATGTGGGCGGAAAAGTTCTGGGCATTTAGTTCTTTATAGGTATTTTTTGTGATACAGTTTTTTTTAACCCCAGTAGTGCTTATTATTATTACAAGTGTTTTTTAATTACAATAACTTTGGTTCTATGTGACTTAGGAACATCAAACCTCAGCATGATGTCTGACACTTTGAGAATCAGCACAAACCACGTTAACAAAAATGCCCAAAATTCTTTTATTTTCGGTCTGAAAAACAAATGTATAAAAACACAAGATTTTGAACCCAGCAGAACTTTCTGGATAGACTCAACCCGCAACTGGGAGTGGAAACCCACTGCGGTTCCATTTTGGCTGTTCACAATGAGCATGTAATTTTCTCTTACACATAATTGAATTAAATTTTGTTGAATCAGCATAGGTGTGCCTTTGCATAGACCCAAAGGCTCTAAAATCTGAACATAAGTTACAATTTGTATCAAGTGTAGCAAGAACTTCTACTGCAATTCTACTGTCAGAGTTTATGAACCTGAAACTTTTTCACCCAAGCTTTTTACTCGTCTACTCGACTCAATCTATTAATAACTTTTACTTCAGTATGGCTTTAGGCTCCACTAAAACTTTCTGACAACTCAGTCCACAAAAGCTGTCTTTTGATTAACTCCTTGATTCTCACACTCTCAGTTTTATTTTTAATGACATGGACCACCTTGGTATTTGAAAATAAAGAAAAAAGTTATAATAATGACTTTTCTGTGCCAAGTCTAACCTTTCGGGAGCTCCTTCTTTTAATGCTCTGCTCTTGCCTGCAGATGCTCCAAGGCTGGCTGCTCTGCTGATAGGTCACCAGCCTTATAGTTATTCTGAGGGCTCCATTGTTGCCCTTTATAGCAGTGTGGTGGCCGGGTTCCTTTACACACACCAGTTTGGGGAGGGGGTTTAAGTAAATGCATCCTTAAATAAAGAAAAAAAAAAAGTTTTTTTCTAAATAAAATGTAGGGAATGGACAGTAGGTAACTGTTTATTATAAAAAGTAAAAGAAGAACAGGGAGTTCCACCGTCTCTTCTGGAGCTGAAACTCTAGTTCAGAAGTTCATGCCATCTGCAAACAACCACCTGAACTGAATAGTGGGTGAATAAAATAATAATCCATGTTCGTATCTGAAAAATTACGCTGGGTGTACATCATCAGTTATTCAAATACATTAAAAAGTCAAATAAATCAAAATAAATGTATGTGTGGGAATGTGTAGTAGCTGTTAGCTCAGGTAAAGGTTAGTGTCTGAGTGGGTGTAAAGTTAGGTAAAGTAATATATCATTTCACATAATGTAAGCAACAGCTGCATCTGCAGTTCCGTGCAAAAGTCTTTATACCTAAAGACCTTATACCTACACATCTATACCTAAAAGTTGTTTGTTAAATGTAATTCATTTTAAGTTAGGGTTAACAATAAATACAAATAAAAATTATACATTAAATAGTTGTTTTATGTACAACAAATTGTTCGCTTATTCATTTCAAGACGCATTTCCCCATGGAAGCCCAGCATTACTTTCATCAACGACCTGTGTTGGCTATTTTTACTTCATTAGATTAAATTAGGTGGGTTGCTACAGGCCAAATATCTGGAACCAAGTGTGAGTTATGATAACAAGCCTGTTAAATATCAACGACTTTTCAGGGGGAAATTACTGATTTCTTGCTTGCTTAACTTGTATTATAATGTTCACTTGTGTTTTTGCTGGCAGAAAGAACCCCACTGCATAAACAAACGACTTCAAACTGTTTGCATGGGTGTCTTTTGCACAGTGCTGTAGGTGTGAGTGAGCTGACCTTTGACTGCTAGGATAAGCTTCAGAGACCCCGGATTAGGATAAGCAGTTTAGATAACAGTTATTATATGGATATTGGGAAAGTCTCACCAGTGACAGTGGGCAGTCCACAAAAACTAAAGTCCACAAAAACTAAAGTCCACAAAAACTAAAGTTTTCTATGGATGTTTATTACCCAGTAACCATTTTTTTACAAAACACAGAATCTTTCCTCTTTTTTAAATGAGCAACAAGAGAAAAACAATTAAAACAAAATTACTTTCTTTATCAACAAAAACCCCCTGGCTGTTTCTCAGGGTTTCCATTAGCTGCTTCATTTCCTGACCAGTGAAAATGGCAAGTTGTGCTAAGTGAGATCTGTTTAGATTCATTCATTCAATTTCTGTAATGGCTTATTCCCCTCTAGGGTCCCGGGTACCTGCAGCCTATTGCCGTGAGACAAGGACTGTGAGTCAAGTCCCTGGAGGAAACACACTCCACCAATATGAGAACACTCCACACACAAGACAAAGACTCAGATTCAACTTCCAAACCTATAGGTGTGAGGGAAGAGCGTTCAACAGGGCCAGATGTTCGACAAATATATGAATCCATATATTTATCCCTCCATCCAGCTCAGTATGTTACGCAAATACGAATAGGAATATACATATATGAATAAAGATTATGTTATACATTTTAAAGTAAATAAAATACATTCCCATGACTACTATGATTGTATTGAAGAAAACAATCGTATTTATAACTTTCACTTACCAAGGGGTATCAGATGCATTTTAATGTGGGGGGCACATTAAAAATGAAATATATATAATGAATTTATTTCTCACTTGTAGCTCACTGAAACATCTGTGGATAATCTGGATGCTAAAGTCTTTGTAATGAATCAATAAGTTTCACTTTATAAAGGAAGAAAAACTTCAAATTCAACTTCAAACTGAGGAAAAATCTCACTATTGATCTGCATATAGAAATAATCAGTGACTGAGAACCACTCAGAAGATCACAAACTGATACACTTTCACAACACCTTCACACTTCACACAAACATTAATTTAAAAACTCCAGCAGAAATATATCTTCAGACCAGACAGACAGTAATGCTTACATTTTGTCGACATCAGTGTTGTTAGACTCCATCATTGTTATTAAAATAAGAGCCAATAAACAACGGATACAGATCACTTTATTTGTAATGAAAAAAACAATAATTTTAGCAGTTTTCCTGTGTGGAAAAGTTCATTTATATCACTTCCCTGCCTCTAGTTACATTCTGCCTTACTCCAGTCATGGCCCGTATTCTGAGGGTGATTTGACCCTCCAGGTTTAGAGATGGAGCTCC
>JBBKCR010000034.1:552441-574397 GCA_037577295.1 Ladigesia roloffi | reverse complement strand
TAACCTACGCCAAAAAGCATACACAGGGGGCTCGAGACGGTCGTCTTTCAGAGGTAAAAAATAATATAAATACTGTTATACATTTATTTGTAGATCAGACTGTACTAATACACTATACGTTCTAATGGTTAAAGAAGCTCCAGCTGGAGGTTTTTGGAGGAATCATTGAATTGGTTTAAATCTGCAAAATATACTTGTTCTGATCTTAAAGACAGATCAATTCTTTCAACTTAGTACAACTATAATGTCATCACACTCTCTCACATACACATACATACACATATGTGCATACACACATACACGCACACACACACAAAATAATGAAACGCTTATCTTACCAGCCCCATTAGATATAAATGAAGGTAATTATCAGTACACATCAGTGCTATCTCTCAGGAGTGCTTTGCTAATCATGGTGTCATATGTGGGTTATCACATTCACACACATATATACACACACACACACACACACACACACACACACGCACACACACAAAATCCTTGTTTGACACTTTAAAAGCTGAGACTTTCAGACTTTCAGCTGTCTCATCCTAGCTTCTCTGACTGACATTAAATGTAATACAGTTGATATTGATTCATCTCTTCTGCATGTCAGTTCCCTCCTCAGTCTTCAGCAGCAGCACTTTCCTCTGTTTTCTCTGCTCTCATACCTGATTCAAATCATAATTGGCTAATTAGCCGCTGTGCTCAGTCAGATTTGTTAGCACAGGGAACATCTTTCTGGGACTGAGAAGGCCGAATGTGGTGGACAAATCTGAGAGTAATTAGGTTTTGTGTAAGGTTTGGCTCAAATTTATGGTTTTGGCAAATGAGAGACTATTAGAAAGGAAAACACAAATCATTTTAATTGTATTTTGAAACATATTTTCAAATGGTATAGTTTACAGTGATATAGTTTACAGATACTTATTTGTCATGTATATGGAGATTTCCTTTGGCATACAGCAGCCATGCTGTATCTAAACTGTACTGCGAGAACATGGGTCCCCAAAAAAAAAAAAAATAGTTTGCGGTACTGTTCCTGGTGCCAATTAAAAAGTAACATAACACACATCCCCCGAATATTTCCTCTTCAAACTTACCTATTTAATGCCTTTTGGCTTCATAGATATGAACACATGGTCTGGGGTGTTCACAAGCTACATTTAACAATCTCATTTTAAAAAGATAATATGTGTTTCCATGCCCTTTAAGCACTTCTGCTAGGTTCACATTGACCTTTTCCAAGCAATAACTATATCCTAGAGAGTGTTTGCAAAAATGTTTCCATTAAAACGATTTAAATTGTGTAGGTTACAGTTATGGAGTCTCTTAGTCACATACAAATAAAAGTTGCCAATGAGAGTAAAATGATATTTGAAAAGCTAATTGCCACGTTCCAGGATCAGATCTTGATTTGGCCGATGGAGTCACATTTCAGATTCTCGCATGTTGTTTTGCTCTTGGAGGATAATAGACTGACATTTAAGTGGCGTAATGATGGGAACAGTGCCCCCAGTGACGAGGGGCCGAGAGCCTGTGAAAGCTCCGGCCTCGGACTAATCTATCAGCATAATAGGGCAAATTTATCAAGGCACATTGGTCCCGGCAGGGCAGGACTTCACTGGCAGGGGTCTAATGACTGGGGGGGAGAAAATAATCACCATCGCAGCATGAGGACAGCCATGGGGAGGCTGTGGCCGCATGCACCATTGGTCATAGTCATCTGTGGGCAGTCTGGAGTGGACTACAGAGCACCTTGGGTCTCTTTTCTCACTGATGTATGGAAGGAAAAGCACAGAGGGATCGATGCAGAAGGTGGATGAAATGGCTTAATGCTGAGCTGGTTATGCATACGCTGCTATATAATGATGTGCTTTGTATTAGTTAATGATGATAATGTCATTGAGCTGGATACGCTACAGTTTTCCAGTCTTACAACCACATAACACAGAGCCAGGCCAGACCCAAAGCCACTCTGTAATCATTTTCTAAACGCTGGGCTGATTAAATTCCTGATCAAATATTAATACAATTTTAATACCAAACGGGCAGTCCAAATTGTAGTTTAACATATTATTTGTCATACTGTGCTATTTTGTACTGCAATATTATATCCAGTCCAGTCCAATCACTTAAATTTTATATTGTTTCCATTAATCATTCTTCTCTCACTACTATACCTAAAATGCCTTACATTAATACTTTACACAGCCATTGGGAATCTCTGTCCAATTTCACTGCATGTAAAGTGTAGTGACAAATAAATGGCTTATCTAATCTAAAATCTTGAGGAAAATAAAGATTCAGCCAGATACAATCAAACTGAGTTTAGGTATTTAGTCAGCTTTTACTTGGGCCTTCCCAGTTGGTACTTGTATTCTTCAGCCCCAGTTCTCCTCCCGCATATTTGTAGCTCATTTCGAGCTTAATGATAAATCCTTTTGTTTGACTTTGTGTTGTTGAGCTGTATTTGCAGCTTCATATTTACCGAAGCAAATTGTTTTTCAGATGACAAGGTACATTAGGATTTAAGTCAAATTGGAAAACACACAAGAGACATTATAATTGGACAGCACTCAACTTTGGTCTGAAGCTTCAGAATGCAAAAATGTTATTGGTCAAGAAACTGTTATCTCCCTTACTGAGAAATTCTGTTTTGTGAAACATCTTTTGTATAAAATAAAGCTAAAAGAGATTTGTACAGTTATTATTAATTGTACATGTTTTTACATGCAATAACAGTAACCTTGCATCTGTTTGGTACAAGAACTCCAAACAAAGCACAGCACAACATCTGACACATCAGGGAAACTTCCATATAAGGAGTTGTTCTACCATCTGATGACAAAAGAACATGTGTTGCTCTATTTGGCACAAATCCATAACTCTCATGTTCTAGTGTTAAACAATGGCTAATTGTGTAGTACTTAAATTGTATGAACTATTTTGTTCAAGCATAATAAAACAACAGCAATAATAGTAAAAGGAAACAAATGACCAACTAGCATTATTAAAATCACAATAAATTACATAATTTAAGATAAACCTGCCTAATTGGAAAACACCAAACCTGGACCTCTGCTTTAAACACTAGGTAATACTAAATCACTTTAAAATTATTTTTATTCAAAAGTCAAACATAAGATAAGATAAGATAAGATAAGATGATGAGTTAAGATTTCTCGTGATGGTGAGAAATGTGCATTGTTACTGCAGTGATGTGTTTAATATAAAAGAGGACATTACCAATAGAAAAAAACAAAGTAATATAATAATATAATATTAAAAATGGAACACTAAGCTATATATATATATATATTAGGGATGCACAGAATATTCAGTCACTGAAATTTGCGGGTTGAAAATGCATTTTCAGTTTCAGCCGAATTTTTTTTTTTATCAGACTGAAACTGCGATCATGCAATCAAGATGCAGATGATGCAACCACGCCCACCACGTGTCAGATTTGATTAGAGTCAGTATGTCTGCCACATGGCACATTTCTATAATTCTAAGACAGAGACATGAAGAAAGATGTTTTTCTCAACGTGGGGATTAATTTATCCAGATCTCCATGCAGGGATAGAAAAGCCCTTTGAGCCCCATGAGTCCATAAGAGCTGTTGGTCTAATGGTTGGGGGGCTCGCCTGTGATCAGATGTGCGGAGTTAGAGTTTCCCTTGTTGAATGATTGAAAATCAGAGGGAGACTTTAACAGCAGCTGGAGCGGTGATGTGTTCATTTACGGCAAAATGGTCCCTTTGTGTGTGTTTTTGGAAAGGAAAGTCAGTTTTCCAGTGATGACAGTTAATATATTTCAGTCTTTGTTTTGATACACTATTTTGTTAGAAGCCTAAAGAGAATGTTGTTTATCTTTCACTAGTCATTAAATAACTTGTTCTGAATGAAATTTTTTCAAGCACTTCACTCAGAATTATTAAAACTTATACATTTTTAAATGTATAACATTTCATCTTGCGTTTTGGCTGGTTATGAGTAGGGCCAAAGGAAAATATTTTATTTAAAATGTTTGATATTGTGTATTGTTTGAATGCTAAATATATTCAACACTGTGTACAGATTAATATTTGTAATAATTCAATAATAAATTATATATATATATCCTCACTTCTTGAATGGCGGCCAATATGCAAATATGCTCATCTTTTTTTTTGTTGCTATTTTTGTGGCAATATATAATTTTACATGCATTTTAATTCTAAATTATGAAGAAAAATATGTGTAGCATAAATTTACATAAATGTAAATTCAGCTACATTTCCATATAAAATATAAGTTTAAAACGCTTTTTAGTACTATAAATGTATAATAAAAGTAAAAAGTAAAATCATCATCTTGCATTGATAGAAAGACCCCTTAACGTATAAAGTAAACGACAACCATAGCAACATCAGCAGCAATGATGCAACTGCATGAAAAAAGCCACAGTGTCCTTTCAAGTCTAATGCCTTTACTAGAGATTGTGGACTTCCTAGTCCTTTACACATGACCTACCCCACTCCCACAGTTGGCCAGCGCAGCTCCGTATTGACAGCAGAGAGAAAACTAAGCCATCTTTTCCACCCGACTCTCTGCTCCACCACCCAAGAGCCCCAACTCTCTTTTTCTCTAATGAAAATAAATTGCTGTTACCAGACTCCCACAGGTAGCTGTTGAGGAAAAGGAGGAAAAACTCCCCCCTCTCTCCACTGCTGTAATTATCTGGCAAGTTCAAGGTATTGGAGTTACTTTTCTCTTCTTTTTCTTTATCTTTTTCCTTTTCTTTCTTTTTTTATATTTTATTTTACTTTCAGCTGCCGGCAGTGTAAAATGCCTGGAAGGCATAAACACGAGAGCCAACTTTCAATTTAGGTTAAAAAAAAGAGAAAAAATATATCAAAAGAGTCAAAGAGGAAGATGGGAAAATGTATTTCACGCAGCGTTGGAGAAAAAGCGGAATATCTGTTTAAGAGGGAAGGATGAGAGGAACACTGCGGCTCTCACACAGATAAAAAGAAAAGAGGCAGAAAACGAGAAAACAATCTTCAGAGTGCATCGCTTAAATAAAAGAGGAGGTGAGGTGATGTCGTGTTTTACCTTCACTCTCTGAATGTTTTCTTTTTTTTAACGCTTGCATCCTGCATTCACTGTGTACATCCCCACTTCAAGGAATCTCACGGCCTTTAAAAGCCATTCTCTGAGACAATACGACATCAAGTGTATCTCCACCTCCAATCTTTCTCTCTCTGAGCTGAAAATTGACCCAGAATGTGGGGGAACGCGAATAAGCGCAGACAAGAAAACCCATTTTATCCGTTTTGTGCTGCATGGTAAGTCTGATAGTATGTATCATTAAGCACTCGTTTATAAGGTGCTCTCACTTCAGAGATTCGCCTTTGGAGCCCAACTATTAAGTACAAAAAAACAAGAAACAAAAAACATAACATATTGAATGGAACAACTAGAGTAATCACAAAAGCCCTCCTTCTTCAAACATTCATTCTTTCATCTGCTTTTCCCCTGAGTTCAGATGTGGTTGCATACATATTTAAATCATTTTCAGCCAACCTTCTTGCATTTTATTTTTATTTCTTCCTTTTGAGATCCACTTTTGTGTGGTTGAATGTTCTAAAACCATCCTAATTCAATTTACATCAAAATTTACATTCTCACTTTATACCTAAATAATTTTAATTACTGTGCCTTTAAGACTGTTGTATGTAAATGAGCTCTTTGCTGACTGAGTCTCATTCAAAAAGCAGTCTAAGCTGAAACACTCCGAACTTCATCATGAATGGGAGCTAAACTGCTTTATTTCTAAATGCTGCTTTTGTGACATCACAAAAACAGTGAGTTAGAAATGCAAAAACTTTCCATGTATGGGCTTAGCAGACTGGAATATTACTGGGAAATTTTAACAGTGTTTTAATCCACAATGGCAAGGCATTGTTGGTTTTATATGATACAAACCTGTTAAAGACTAGAAGTGAGGTTCTACAGCACTACATTAAAAAATCTTCTGCCACCTCTTTTCACAATTTGTTTCCCAAGAGTCAGAATTTCTTGTATCCCCAATGTAGTCATGAGGAACAGCTCTCCAGGCTTCCTGAAGGACTTTCAAAGACTCTCATTTCAGTCCAGGCATTGAACCTGATCTGTTTCAGATGAATATTTGTTAAGCCACACATTGACCTAGGTATAAATAATTCTTGCGGAAGGGAGCACATCTAACTTAAGTTTTAAAGCAGAGGAGGAACAGGGGACGATGACTGTAGATGATCAAGCGGTGATCAGTATACTGGTGGTGTTGAATGCTGAGTGATTGGAATGCCATTATTTCGGCACATTGTATCTTTAGTCTCTTTGCATCCAGTCACAGTAAAACATTTGTTCTTCCATTTTTTCGATTCAATATGCCAAATCGAATACAGTTTGACAGGCATAAAATATTTTTGCACCATCAAGCTGTTTCAAAGCACATTATAATGAAATGAATGGTGGCTCAATGCTATTTGCATAGTACTATATTGAGGAATAAGGATTCTTTAGAGCACTAGTTCCCAAGCTCTTGTAGGGATTTTATAGTTTGTATATGGAACAAAACAAACTAAAAAGGAAACTGAGAGCTATTTTTGAAATGCCCCCAAAAAGTCGAGCGGCCTTGTGGGTCTACAGGTCTGAGTGTCCTCTGTTCCTCCCTCTGACTGTCGACTTCATTTCTTCATATCTGCCCTCTCCCTGCCCTCCTTTTAATTCCCTCTGCCCCGTTCTGTCGTTAGAAAGGAGGCAGGGGTGTAATTAGGCCTGTGCATTCCCTCCTAATGAATGCAGATTAGCTTGTGTTGGAAATGCCAGAGCCACTCCCCTCAGATTAATCATCCTGTTTACTGCAGAGAGTAGTGCAGGGCCCAGGTAGCAGTGCCTGCCTCACTGGCTCCCACTACAGAGGCTTCAAATGTACAATCAGAGATTGTGTAGTGACCAATCAGTTACTCAGACCAGCACAGCGACAAGAACACCATGACTGCCGTCCTCTGCTTGGAACTTCCACATTCTGAGGAACATTTATCATCATCAAATTCATCCCCACCTCCACCACCATCATCATCGCCATCAAAATCATCATCACCACCACAACCATCTTCATCATCATTATCAAAATCACCACTACCATCATTATTATCAAAATCATCACCACCACTAGTGTCATCATCATCATCATCATCATCATCATCATCATCATCATCAAAATCATCTTCACCATCACTACCATCTTCATCATCATCAAAATCACCACCAATATCATTATCATCAAAATCATCACCACCATCACCACCACAACAATCATCATCACCACCATCATCTCCATAATCATCATCATCATTATCATCATCATCATCATCATCGTCGTCATCATCATCATCCTCCTCATCATCAAAATCACCACCACCACCATCATAATCAAAATCATTTTCATCATCCCCACCACCATCATCAAAATCATCATCAAAATCATTACCACCATCATCACCACCACTACCATCATTATCATCAAGATCATCATCACCACCACCACCACCACCACCACTAAAATCTTCAAATAAACATCAAAATCATTATCACCATCCTCACCAACAATAACATCACCATTATTACCATCTCCTTCAGCATCATCACCATCACCATCAACACCACCACCACCACCACAACCACTACCACCACCACCATTATCATCATTATCATCACCATCATCATAATCATCACATCATCACAATCATCACTATATCATTAAAACAACATGAGAATGACCATCAATTTCATCACCATTTCATTTGTCCATTTGTCATCAACAATATCAGCTCCATTGTCATAATAATCAATATCATAGTCTACATAATTGTCAGCAACCTCATCATCATAATCTTCTCGTTCCAATTGTTTTATATTTGTTTACATGTGTTATATTTTTATTATTAGAATATGTGTTATTCTTTCTGCAGTTGCTTCTGCTTGTTTTATTATTAGTGTTTTCAATGCAATAAAGTTATTATTCTTCTTATAACCATTAATGTTTTAGGTGCTTATAGAGGTTGTTCTTGGTGAACTCATGAACCACTTCGCGTTTCTCCTTTATATCCTCTTATGTTGTGGCTCATGTGTGTGAGCAAGAAGGGACTGGCCAGTTCTCCTCATTAGTATTCCTCTCACAGCACTGCAGCTGGTACGGCTCTGAGGTCAGAACTGTGACAAGCGTTTGGCTTTGAACTGCACAAAGACTAAAAGGGCCCTGACCCCTCTTGTCAGGCCATTATGAATAAAACCCTTAATCAAAATAGCCAGATCAAACAGGCTAAATGCTTTTATTCGGGCCACAGGAAGCGGGACAGATGTGTATACTGTTCGCCAGGAGCCCAGAGAAGGTCAAGAGGCCATTTGATTATGAAGAGGGTCCAGGTGAATCGCACTCCAGGAGTTCAATCTTGTGTCGGATTAAAAACCCTTGGTAGCGGAAGGGCTCTCCAGGACTAGTATGCTGATATATTGGTTAAACCTTATAGTAGTGCTTATAGTAATAACTTAATTTGTTTTTATTCAGGATTACACAAAGGGAAATGTAGTGTTTTCAATTATCTAACAGTCAACATTTCTAATGATGGTCTGTTAACCATAAGAAGTAGCTGTCATAGCTAATGAGAGCTATACTAAATGTATTTCAACCCATACTTTACTAGTTCTTTTTATAGTGGATAATTTACCACAGCCAGACCATGTAAAATGTATGAAAAAACAGGCACTTCTATGTGACATCTTCCAAAGTGAAAAAGGAGACCATGAATCACAATTAAAATGGAAACATAATTATTAAAAAAGGAACATTTTTAGGAACATGAAATGCAAATGCAATTAAAAGAATGGATGAAAATGGAGAGCATTAATCTCAGCAGGTCAACATGATCACATAAAATGCATAACCTTACAAGCAAAGGCTTAAAAGGATCAAAAGGAGCCAAATGAGTGAACATGACTGAGAGAAAAAGACAGAGACAGAGAGAGGGAAACAGACACAGAGAGAGTGAGAGAAAGATACACAGAGGGAGAGACAAAGAGAGAGACAGAAAGAGAGTGAGAGAGAGAAACAATGAGAGAGAGACAGACACAGAGGGAGAGAGAGACAGAGAGAGACAGACAAACAGAGGCAAGTGGGGTGGTGCTTAGTAGTTGGGGTTGGAGGTGTTTAGGGATCTTTTAGGTATTTTATACTTCCAACACTGACTTGGACAAAATATTGATATTGCATATTTATGCAAAGACCATACTGCAATGCAAGGAAAAAACACAGGACGCCACACACTAAATGTGTGTGCGGACAGGACAACAAGAACGAGTGCAAAAAATCACAAGAGCAACATTATTATCGTTTACAAGACAAAACGATACACAACGAATAAGACAGGAGCAGTATCAGCCCCACTGTGCGTGAATACAATATTGTGACATATTGTATTCTAGCTGTGTAGTTCTTAGGAATACAATAAATGCCGAGAAATGCAAAAAAATGCTTGAGGTAAACAGCATAAAAGAATTGTGCAAGAATAGCAAGCAGTGACAAAGTAAAAAAAAAAAAAACTGTACAGTACAGTAAATAATAAATGCAGGATATTGACAGAAGTAGTTCATTTTCTTTGTTTATGCAGAACATTTTGTGTGTCTATGCCATATTATTGGGAAACATTTCAGTGTGTGATGCACAGTTTATTATTCAGTTCTGATTTAGGAGTCTGATGGCCTGGGGAAACAAACTGTTCCCCATCCTGGCAGTGAAGACGAAGATGCTGCAGAACCTTCTGCCAGATGGACGCTTGTGAGGGGCATTTGGGGTCTTATACAATGTCACCTAGTTGCGCAAATTCAACTGATATTGGCAACAAAATTGACCACAATTTGCAGTTTTTACATGAAAATAATGATTTAGCAGTGTGCTAAAGTGTTATCATTATGTAAAGTATCTTTATTATTCTATGCAATTGTTTGTTATGTGCAATTATCACTACTACATGCAATATTAGACTCTGTATATTGACTTTTACTATGACTTTTACTATATTTTATATTGTTCTTTTTTTGTGTCTCCATGCAATTGGTGCATAAACAATTTACCCCAGGACCAACAAAGTTTTCTGACATCTTCAGAAAGACCTCTTCTCCTTGTAGTGTTCAGTGGACTTGTCTGATTAATGCTTTTAGCAACTCTTGTGTTGCTTTACTACATAAATGACATAATTACACATATCTTCCTTTTCATGTCCTACCTACTGAAAAGACCTTGTTTATTCCCTTTCATCTTTAAGGCCAATACACCATGGCACAATATGTTTCCAGAAAAGTTGTTATTGAATAGTACAGGTTAGTGGAAGTGGGTGAAAGGCAAGCTCAGCTTCTGGTCCGTTCAGAAGAAGATAGAGAGTCTGACATCTTTTGACTGTTAGCTATTTCTGACTTACAATTAGCTGGAAAGTCTTTTTGTTCATGTCAGAAAGATAGGATTCAGATCATAAAGCATTTTCATGGAAGCACAGACAGCCAAAGTGTAAAATCCTGACACCTGTGGCGAGCTTGTGGATGTCAGATTCTCCATCTTCTTCTGGATTGACCAGAGGCTGATCTTGCCTTTCACTTGCCTTCACTTCCACTAACATGTACAATTCGAAAACAATGTTTTAGGAAATGTTTGGTGCCATGGTGTATTGGCCTTAAAATTCTTAATTTAAATGAATTTTTGCTTTTCATGACAAGGACTGGTGCTAATTTAAGAAATCCTTTTGGTGAACGTTGAAAAATATTTTAATATACATTAATTTTGTAATATTTTGGGAGTGTAAATAGGAGGTGGCCATTTTTGTCCACGAAGACACTGAGTGTGAGTTTTATCAGCTTTGCTCTCCCAGCAAAAAATAAACAATGCATAATAATCAATGTTGTTCTTATTCAGTTCCATATCTCAGACTGTACTGTTAGTAAGAAAAGAAAATCCAGAAGAAATGAGAATATAGGAACAAGTGCATAGTGCAAACAAAATGGTATTTGAAGAATTAAAAAAATCAGTTTTATACTTATGACAAATACTGATGTTAATTAACCACATTATGCAGTAAAAAAAGCACAAAATGCATAAATATAATAAAACTCACAGACTTAATCTGTTGGTTAAAGATGAAAGGAAATAAACATTGTTTTTTCAGTAGGATATGGTAATGAAAAGGAGGATATGTGTAATTCATTTATGTAGTAAAGCAACACAAGAGTTGGGTTAATCAGACAGTTTTTGCAATGCATACCAACTGCAAGTCCACTGCTCCGGTCTGGTGAAGGTAAGGTCACAGCTATGGCTTGGTGTTTACATTGTGGGAGCTTTGTTACATTTTTGTACTGTACTTGCAAGTGTGAAATAAAAATGGTCAACAAGTGCAATGGACCTTGAATGCTCACCACTGGATGCTTGATGGCATGTGGAAAATGCGTCCTTGTCAGTGAGTGACTGCTTTTTTTCCCTCCCCAAGACAGGAACAGCAGTGACTCAGCTCCTGACACAGCTGTCCACGTGGATATATACAGCTGCAGCAGAGCCGAAGCCTGCGTGTCAGGTGTCCAGACAAAAGATGTGACTCACACGCATGCAAGACCATGTCAGTTGGTCTTAGAAGGATTCGTCTCCTGCATAATAAAAAGGGAACCATCTGGGACTTCCAGGTCTTCAGAGACAAAATAAGAATGCATTCTAGAAGTTTGATTTTGGTATTTAGGTACATAAAGACAAGCAAGCTCTCCTGTTGTTTAGGCTGTCAAGAGCTGAATAAAAGGCTGTGCACACTAGATTCAATACTACAGTACAGAAATGACAGTGGACCAGTCACATTTTAATATACGATTAACATTGTTCTGGGCTTTCAGGATGTACAAGATATGGGAAATATCGAACTCTTTACTATAAAATGTCCCAGTAAAACTGAAATATACAAGCAAATCTCTGTTGATGTCAATGCCCAAAATATTCATGTGTATCAACATTAAATTAGTACTTATGAGAAATACCATAGAGGAGCCAATAGAAATTTAAATGGTAGTAAAGGGCGTTTATTTGACAAGGTTTCCATATTTGTGGCTCATTTCAAAAGTTGATTTTAAACGGTCAGTGTTCAACATTGCTAATAATGTCTAGTCAGTGGTGCTCCCATTTTGGCCCCTTTGTGTCACAATAGATGAGCTACAGTTTATACACACTGTAGGTGAACCTAATACTGTAGGTTGGGAGAGTAAAACATCACCAGTTTGTGTGTCATGCAATGGAGAGCATCCAATGCAAATTCTGTTCACAGCCTGTGCCATGCTGATAAAATTGATTTCTTTACAATGGAATTTAATCTAAAACTCAGATGAACCCAAAGCTTGGGAACAGAAATTAGGAGTTGGCTGGAATTATGTGATACCTGCCATCCTGTAATTGCAGTATCGGTGTGTTAATTGCCATTTGTAATCAGGCACTGAAATTACTATTCTACCCACTCGTTACCTGAAGTGCTGGTGTCACAATAGAGCTCCTCCTTGGCAACAGAGACTGGAGGGAGCAGGATGAGACACGAACCCTCGCTCTAACCGCCTGCACCAAACACCCACTGCGAGACGCTCGGTAGGCGCTTTTCTGCTTTCAGGCTGCTGCGCAGCTCGAATTGGTAATTCATCAAAATGAAAAACTAAAGTTTCAAAGAACATATAATTGCGCACCGTGTCTTCTAATACACTGAATGAAATGTATTGAAATAATAGGGAGGGTGAATAAAGGAGATGGTAGTCAAGTTTAGCCACAGTCCTTGCAGGACTAATTCATAACACTGAAGGGTTGAACAAGTGAAATGTGCATTCCTCCTTGATTTGTATTTTTCTAGAAATTTGCACTTTGGATTTTTTTAGATACAATTTGTATGACTGTCACAAACTGTTTTGGATTGTGGCTAGCGATATATATCACTTCGATTAGAAGGAATGTAGATGCTAATAAGATGTTAATAGCAAGTAGTAGATACAAGTTGACAGAATCTAGGTGATGATGAGATCCACATAATAAGGCAATAGGACAGAATGTTGTAAAGGTGACACGGCACAAGTGATGATGACAGAACATGGGTGATGACAGGATGTAGGCGTGTCATACATAGTTTGTTAGCTTATAAATTTTCAGTGTGGAAACAAAATGAACCTTATCAAATCTAATCAATGTAACATAAACTTGGGTTCAGCCTGGGTCCACATTTCCAGGTATTAATATGTCCCTAGTTTGATTTGTCATTGTCCATTTGAAAGTTAGCTAGCTCTCCTGGAATTTGCTGCTTCCTATGTTCAAGTAATGACGTGTAGGACCTTCTGCCTCGCACAGCAGAACGGTTTGCTGGCCAAAAAACAGAACAGCAGGGTCAACTTAATCAACAGCTAAATGTATTGCAAAAATGAATCAAATAGCAAAACAAAGCAAATCTAAGCACTTCTGGAACATGGACATTGCCATAGCAACAGTGCTGATCAACAAAGGCAAGAAAGTCGAGTGTGTAGGCAAACGCTCAAAAGGCCATGAATGCTTATTATCGAATCCTCTCCAGGCACATTGGTGGGCACAGTGTGTGGTCTTTATTTTAGGCCTGCTTTTGGAGTAAGGGCTGTGTGTTGGAACTAATGGAGCAACCCACACATCTCTTTTGGTCTCTACCATTCAGTACTGCGTGTTTGTGCTTTTGGTTGGCATGTGCCCAAGAGCACTCGGCGTTGGGCTTTAAAAAAAATTCTGTTTGCTGCCATGGTGGCTGTCCTTCAGGTGAAGAGGAATGTGTGTCGAATGTGTCCCTTGTGGGCTCAGTGTTGATACCTGCCCTGAAACCTGGCTACGGTTAGACCTTTGGATGCTCGGTGTATTGTCCTTCGCTTTCTCTTTCGCTCTCTCTCTCTCTCTCTCTCTCTCTCTCTATCCATTCAGACTTATATAATTATTTTGAATGCAGGTGGCTTAAGCCAGTGCCTGTGCCTTTTGTGACGAGCCAGTTGTCTATGCCCATGCTATTGTGGGGTTAGCGTGCCAGAAGCATTCTCCAGTATTTGCTATTTCGACAATTCGTCCACTATGCTCAGAGTGCCATTTCCAGGGCCCTTTCCTAAGGGTATATTGACCCGTTTCACTCTGGTAAACAAATGCTCGGGTCTGCAGTTTGCACTGTCATCAGTGACTCTACCTAGTGAATCAGTCATTGAGAGACAGAAAGAGTCATCCACTGGGAACTGGACCACAAGCACAAATACACATAAGTCAATCTAGAAATATAAGCAATAAATTAAAAAGCTAAAAATTGTTTTTATAGTTGGTGTCTGCTTTTTTCAAGCTTTGAGGGCAACCACTGATTAGTCTTACCATGTGCAGTGTCATGTGATCTTTTCTAAAGGGGACCTAAATCATTTCACTTTGTTCAATAACTTATTATTTTGTTTGCAATAGTCTTACCATGGGCAATATCAGTACTTATGTCAATATCACTTCTATACTACTGATCTCTACTACGTGTAATATACCTAAAATATACCTATCTACCATTTGTGTTAGCCGTAATCCAATGTACTGTAAGTTACTTGTCTATAGTATTTATACCTCAGCATTTGTGTAAATAAAATATTTTAGTTCATACAGAACATATTCTGCAGGTTTTAATTTAATTAATTTAGACTTTATATTTCTGCATTCTATGTGTCTGTGCAGTCTTCCTGGGATTAAAACCCACAACTTTTTGACCACAGAGACAACTTCCTTGCCACTAGGCCACCAGCTTGCCACCAGCATGCAGCAATTTTTTTTTTATCTTTGTAAATGTACTCTTCACTTCAGCTTTTCTACTTTTGCTTCTAACTCCTAACTTCCATACCATTTTGAACACCATTAACCACCTCTTCCTCATCTTACAAACACAAAAATGGTAAGAACAGAAAAAAGAATTCTCACTTGTAACAATAACCTGCAATCAAAAGTCAAATTAAAATAAAATCAGAGCAGGTTTTGAGCTCAACAGATGCATTGAGTTAGCTGCTTGTCTGCTATACTATAGCTAAACTTGTGTCTTGTACTTGTTGCACATGACTCCATTTCTTGAAAACAACATATACAGTAAACCCTCATTTTAACTTGGGTCAGCAGCCATCGTTTCAGTCCATTGTGGATTTTTCAGAGAACCTGCAGGTATCCTCCACATTTGTAAAAACTTTTGTGATATTTGAGGCCTCAACCGCCACACCCCCTTGTCCTCATGCTGGGTTGCTAAGCACCGTGCCCAAACATAAAGAACCCACCACATGGACAGGAGTGTGTTGGACTAAATTTTTTGGGGGTTTTGGCAATATTGTTTTAATTAAAACATAATAAAGCACACTCCTGACTGACAAACTGTATTTTTCTCAGTAATTATTAAAAAGACTTCAGAAATAATTAACCAAAATACAGTACATTTCAAATGTCAGAGACCATGCTTTCATTTCCATTTATTTTCCACAACGTTTTATTCATTTTATTTAAAGAAAAAATCTGAAAGCATATATATATAAAGAAAGTTTGAAAATGTTTTTATTTTGTCAGATTTTTTTTCTGTTGAAATCTAGAGCAATATTTTTCTGCAGATGTCCTCAGTGTTTGCTCAGCCAGCTGTATTTTCTGCCTTTTATGATTCAACAATCCCACACAGATCCAATGATGCTGAAGTCTAGTCTTTGTCCAGTTTTCTTGGTAATAGCTTCTTGAACAGCTGCACATTCTTTCAGACCCACAGCATTTAGTCATGTCCTTACAGTGGAAGGATGGACACAAATACCTGTGGGTGCTGCAGAACTGAAGCAAGGATGGACTGTGATTTTGCCTATGTGCAAAGATGAGACTTTTAACTGTTGCTCTGGGGACACTTTTGGAGACCTACAGGTCTTTCATGGTTGTTGGGTAGGATTGTTAGTTAGAGAACTGCCTTCCTTTTCATTCATTTTAAAGGGTAAATATTATGCAAAACTCAATGTAGTTATAATAGATCTATGGGCTATAAAAAACGTTTTCATGCACAAAATCACTCTCACATAATGAGATATCACCAGCTTTATTCTTCACTGTTTCAGGCCCCTGCAATTCAGATTTAAGTGGCTTGCTCAAGTACACAATGGTAAAATGTGGGATTTGAACCTGCAATTTTGTGGCCATTGGGTTGTCATGCAGGTGTTTTACCCACTAGGCTACTACCACCCCCATTTAATCAATTTAGATGCATATGACAAAGTTGTAAATGAAAACTGAGGTGTGTTTGGATAGTTTTTTTTATGAGTGTCACTTTGAAAGAGATCATAGTATTAGTGAGAGCTTTAAAATCAGCTTTTGGTGGGTGGACAGTGCTGTAACTGGTTGGGTATCAAGGGGAGTTCAAGGGGCATTAGAGGGCACAAAAAAGAATGGACAAATGGAGAGAATTGATGTAATTTTTCTGCTTAGGAAAACTTTTAAATGCATTTCTGTCTGATGGTGAAAAATAAATAATTTAATGGCAGAGAAACAAAGAAAAAGATGGTCCCCAGCTTTTGCTCTGTAATTTATAGAATTTATAGTGTTTTATTTGGGTCCGTGCTCATACAGAGTGGATTAGAGTGTAAAATAAGCCCAAAAGTTTTAGCTACTTTCTGTGCCCACATTCTTTTGAGAAATCTGTGCTGTGTATGTGCGTACATGTGTGTGTATATATATAAATACACCCACACAGCCCTTCTTCACGCATGCTGTATTCCACCACTATAAGCTGCTATTTTGGTAGCTGCTGCTGTGAAACCCAGCAGTACTCCAGAGCGACTGGAAAAAAATGGGGGAACATGGGCTGTAAAAAAATATTTTCCCGCCCATCACGTTAACCAATCAATTGCACCACTGGTGGGGAGTGTGCCCCTGCTGAGCTGGTGGGCGTGGCTACGCTTGACCCTGCTTTAGCTATGATAGTGGCACTAACTCAGTTGTCTTGAGTTCACAGCTGCTTTTCTTCACTCATGATCAAATGTGGGATTCATGCTCCCACTGAGAAGGTTAATTGCATTTTAACAGTGGCTGCAACTGAATCAAATGAACAATCAAGTCCTTAAGTTATGCATGTGTAGGCCCTAAGTTTGAACTAAAGATAACATAAGGTTGAATACTTAATTATGTTTTTAAATTAGTCACAATGTCAAACCTGCTCTCATATAGATTTTTATTATGAATCCATACTTAGTAACTCTAATTGATTCATTTTTATCTAATATTGCTTTTTTAATGTGTAGTTGTGTGCCATGTGTGACACAGTGGTTTAGGAGTTTATTGGTTAAAACTTGCACTGTAAAATAGATGGATGCATCCAACCATCCACACAACAATCTATTCATGCATACATATATCCATCCATCCAGCTGTTGACTGTCCATTCATACACTGAGCCTCTCATCCTAGTCATGGTCCTAGAGGATGATCGAGCCCTTCCTAGCAATCATAAAACAAAACTCATATACTTTGTAAAGTATTTAAAACCCTGAAATGTGTACTAAAATGTTGTACATGCACATATATTTCATAGTATATTAAAAGCAAATAGAAAACTGAATTAAATACATAGCGTTTAATAAATAATTATAATAAAACATGAAAAAAAATCTCAACTCAGTCAGAGAAGTTAATAAGGCATGGGTAGAAGTGCCACTTATACTGTAAATTAAAAGCCAGGGAGAAAAAATCCAGGTTAGGTGCTGATTAAACAGATTCTGCAAGATACTGCTAAAAGTGAAGAAACATCCTGGATGTGTTGTAAAATGGTCCTTCATTTCAGTCTAAAAATTCCTATGTGATGAGCAAAATTGAACTGGGTTTTATTCAGCTACTTTAAATGAAAAAGTCAGATAAAAATTGTAGTAGCACTATTTCATACCACTTCAAGCCTCAGAAACACTTCAAACCCACCTCCGCCCTCTTTCAATTTTGAATGGGATTCTTTTCTTTTGGCGTTTGGTGCCTGTCAGTGGTTTCACCTCACGCTCTTTGGAGAATTCCCCTTCTGAGCTTCAGTTCACATCAAGTTTTCCACCTCATACTCTAACAGAGTTTTACAATTTGAGTCTTGGTTCTTCTGGGGTTACTCCTCATGCTCTTAAAGAGATTTTTACACACGTCTTGGTTCTCTCAGTGGTTGTTCATCATGCATTTAATAGGAAGTCGTCCCTTTATTGAGCTTTTTTATGGTGGGACCCCCATATCTGGAACAGACCACATCTAAAACGAGATTTATTAAAGGCACTCATTAAATCTTTCATCTGTTTGCAGGAAAACCTGCTGTGTTTGTTTCTTTAATAAAGAATGTTAAAAAATAGGCAAAAAGAATGGTTCCACTATTGTTTATGGGCAAATAATATTTTTTCTCAATAATGCAGAACACTTTTTTATTAAGAGTGTAGACGTAAACTGAAAAGAATGTATTCAATTATAATAAATTATGTTTAATATTGTACCTAATTGCATGGATAAATCATGTTTAAGTATGTAATGCGGTACATTAAATCTACACCTGAACCTCTGATTCCTTTCAGTTTGAGCAGTTGGTGCTATGGAGTAATCCAAGGACAGCTGTGGATATCAAGTCATTTGTCCTGAGGTTCATACTATCTCAGTCGTTTCTCTCATTTCTTTGGTCTTGATCATCAAAATAAAAGTGTGAACCCAGCCATTCCTTTGTGTCAGTGCTTCAAAAAACACAAAGTAATTTCTCACCAACAATCATTCCGAGCTCGGAGTAAAAAGGAGGGGTGGGATCCTCTCAGAATCAAAAGCTTCACAGTGAAAAATAAGTGAAAATTGTCAGCGGGTCTAAAAACGGGCTATGATTGTACCAGAAGCAGCAAACACATAAAGTCATAAAGTCGTCCTCACCATTACGTTCCTGGAGAACAATTGAGGAAATTGCTGGCTTCGGGAACATGTGCTTTTAGTCCAACTGTGATTATTAGCTGCAAATTGGGCTAACTTATGTGGTATGTGAATGGATGGGGAAAACACACTTTTATCTTAAATGAGAGCTCCATCATCCGCTTGAAAAGACTGACGTGTCCTCTTATTGACACAAAACACACACACACACTATTCCCTGTTACCCCGTGTGCTTATCCTTTTTCTTAAGCCACCAATCACAAAATGTGCAATCTGCAATCAGTCTAAATATTTATAGGCTGAACCATATGCTCGCACAACTCAAACAGCCCAGTCTCATTGTAATTAGTAAGCATATTCAATTAGAGTGTCTGACAGATTTACAAACTCTTGCCTGTAACAACATTATTTATTTATTTTTGCTTTTCAAGCACTTAACATTTGAATGATGAGTAAATGTTAATCAGAAGAGGAACAAGAGCTGGAACTCTCTGGTGACAAAAATATGTTTTATCACAGTGTCATTTAATGAGGCAGAACAGTAATTTGAGCTGTCACCTCACAGCAAGAAGGTTCTGAGTTTCATTCCAATACCGTGCATGTTTTGTATGTTCTCCCATGTCTGTGTGTGTTTCTGCAGAGATCTCTGGTTACCTTCAGTCTTAAGACAGGCATGTCCGATAAACTGAGGATGCTATATTTCCTCATAGGTATGAATGTGAGTGGCTTTTTCCTTCTGAGAGTCTTTGAACTTTGATGGACAGGGCATTTGTCTGGCTTTCACCCTATGAAACCCAGTGACCCTTATTTAAATAAGCACCTCAAAAAATGGATGAATGCAGGGCTTGTTTTCTGAGCACAGACGAGATTTATTGACCTTAAGGATCCTTTACAGAACATTACCAATATTTACAATTAAAAGAGATGGGCATGTATGCCATACATTTTTATTTTAAGGAGAGGATTGTCAGTTAAGTCATTTATCAAATAGGCTCCTCTAATACTTTGGAATCCCAGCTAGCATTTTAACGTGGAGTCAACGTTGAATCAACGTCAGGTGCGTCAGGTGTCAGTGTTGGATAACCGTTGGATTTTGTTTAGATTTTGCAAATCTAATCAACGTTGAAATAGCAACGACATTCCAACGTTGATTTGACGTACAACTCAAATTTGACTTATATTTCTATGTTGAATCCATAGTTAGTTAACAACACCATTTCAACCATTTGTTATTCAACGTTGTTCTGATGTTGAATTAATTATATTTTATAAACTGACATAATTTCAACCACATTTAAACGTTTATGGTCGGTCGAATGCCAGTTGGGAATATGCCTTAATTTGGTATAAATAATGGTAGTGGTCATTTACTCCACAAAATGCTGTTGTACAGAAATAGGTCCACAAATCACCCGATCACCAGCCATCACAAAACACAATTTAATCAAAATACGTGCTCTGATCATGATTAAGGGCTTTTCTTCCTAGGACAATTCTACACTACCCTCTTATGGCTAGGTTAGGGTTAGGGTTAGGGTAAGTTTAAGGTTAAAGTTAGGGTTAGTTTTAGGGTAAGGTTAAGTTTAACGTTAGGGTTAGGGTAAGGTTTGGGTTAAGGTTAGGTAAAGTAAGAAATTAACTCATTATTTCTCTCCTACCATCCGGATAGTGAAGCGTTGTCAGAGCACGAAAAAGAGAAGCTTTGTCTTAGCACGAAACAAACCCTAAATCATGAGCAGAGCATGTATTTTAATGAAATACTATTTTGGCTGCAGGAAAACTCTTGAGACCAGGCTCCAAATCCAGTCAGAACAAGAGAGGATTGCTGAAGGTGTTGCATCAAAAGACATTTAAAGACCCTATAAAAGCAGAGAGGAACCGGAGTTATTTCAAAGTGACACACAAGGTTAAAGCAGCTTTGCTTCAGGCTGTACTACTTTGCATCAGAGAGTTACATATGTATGCACATGCAAATATATACATAAGCTGTTGACATGGAAGCAAAATATGAAGAAATGAGAGATGATTCAAGTCATTTTACCCCTGTTAAAAGGTTTAGCACACCCCAAATGTTCGGGGTTTTTTTGTATTGCAATTCAAGCGGTTCAATGTCTCATTGTTCATTCTGCAGAAAGTTCTTCTCAGCTGTGTTGCAGAAGTTCCCATAAGTGTGCGGCACTTATAGGTTGCTTTGCTTTCACTCTTCTGTCCAGTTCATCCTAAAGCAGCTCAGTGGGGTTTAGGTCTGGAGACTTCTGGCCACTCCACGTTTTCCAGCTTACCATCTGGTTCTTTTTTCTGAGGTAGCTCTGGCAGTGCGTTGGCTTATGTTTTGGGACACTTTAGGATGAACCAGACAAACTAGGCCCATACCAGAGACCCTGCATGGCGCAACATAATTATTTCCCTCTTCTGGATAACTTGACATTTTTTAATCTCATCACTTTTCACACCATTCATTGGATTTAAACGGATTCATATAAAAAAAAAACAAAAAAAAACTTTAACCACTGTGATGTTCTAAAACTTTTGACCGGTAGAGTATATTCTTCATATTTTGCTTCCAAAGTGACAGACTTTCATGTATTTTAATGCAGTCTTGAGGAACAGTTCTCTAGGCTTCCTGAAGGACATTCATAAACTCATTATATAAGGGGTGTGCAGAGCGGCTGCTATTTGTATCTCTGTTTGTATTTGTTTAAAGGGAAAATTATTCGGGGAGGCGGAGTATGTACCCTGGAGCGTGAGCATGTTACCGAGGCGGGGGGTGGGGTTTCCCGAATACAAATATGTTTTAAAGTATTTGTCCGAATACGGTATCCGTAAAAAACACATTATTTGTGCCTTTCCGAATACCATATTTGTACATTTATATATATATATATATCAGAATCAGAATCAGAATCAGAAAACTTTATTTATCCCGAAGGAAATTGTTAGTGGTGACCGCCACATTACACAGA
>JBBKCR010000034.1:533609-543795 GCA_037577295.1 Ladigesia roloffi | reverse complement strand
GAAACAAATTCTTTGAAATTCCCTGGGTTTTCTGCAGCCCCCCCAGAACAGAGTTATTTTGTGACTCTGCACTGCGGCTTGACATCCACCTGGGTATTTTTCTTTTTTTTTTTTTTTTTGCATCGTATGTTCTTTTTTTCCCTATTGATTTAATATTAGCCCTACTTCCCCGACCCCTTTTATTTAATTAGATCTCCCCTACGCTCCTCAGTGGAGGTTGGGGACGCGTGATTAATTGAATGTATGCTACCTGCTCCCTCGCCGAAATTAATTAAAAACCCTCAAGACCAAAATTCCCACTCTGGTCTTGGCTCATCTGGTAATTATAATGTGTTAAAGGGAGAAGAGAATATATATATATATTACGTGGCCTGAGTGAATATGACCAGCCTTCAGTCTTCAAAATATTTATAAATAAAACACATAAACCATAAAAAAAACACACAAAGAAATCTAAGAGCCCAACATCAACACAAAAGAACATTATTGTAAGTCTTTAAATGTTCTCTTCAATATTTAATGCCTTCCACACACTTTTGGGCTCAAAACTCTATCCATAATTCAGGAATACACTCTAAGCATCTCTCACTATTCTCGAGGTACAGAAGAGTAAAAGAAAAGAGAAAAGAAGACAAAACTCCCTTTGATTAGTGAAGTTAATTACAATATCCATGCCTTTAAACAGACTAAAAGAAAGCAGGATTTATTTTTTATCCTTTCATAGTTTAATGAATGCATGTTGTGATGTAAACAAGGTCATTCAGAGTAAAATGTTTTATTGTAGAGATTTCTGCAGAGTTGAGGTGAATTTTCAATGCACAGTGAAGCTCCACTTGTCTTTACATAGACGTTGATGATAAAATAAATGCAAATCTGAAATAAATCAGTTTTCTTTGGGGACTTTTTTGCTCTGCATGTATCTTTCCAAAATGAATGGATTTAGATGTAGGAGAAAAGCTTCTCAAACCTCTGGTAACATGGCTCAGTTTACCATTTCATGTTGTAACTTTCCTTGATGAAGCTTTCAGAGGGAAATGCCTGGTTCAGTTTACCACCATTGTGAGCAATTCTTACTCAGTGAGTTGCTGAGTCAGAATCTTAACATTTGGAGTGAAATTCTCAAGGAACTCACTGAGTCAGAATGTTCATAATTCCCTGAATGTACATTTAGGATCAAAAGGTTCTCAAAACCAATTTCATTTAATAACGTTCTGTGAGGGGGCTTTTAGTGGCAGGCGTCTGGTTCCATTCCCCACTACTGTGAACAGTTCTGGCTCAGTGAATCCCTCTAAATCTGTGATTCACATCAAACGCTCTCCGAATTATTTCTGATGTTGTTCACATCTAAACTACTTAACAGTTCAACGGTTCATTGCACCAATGGTGTGAAACACAATATAAAGTATTTAACTAGCTTATTTATTTCTCTTGCTTTTACTGGAAGTTCAATTTGATGTTGAATTATATTATTTATGTATTTTATCGATTCCTTTTTCTATTTGATGGTTATGTGTCACTTTCGTTTATCCCTTTTATTATTTTATTTATAACTATAGACATTTCTATCTGTTTTTGTTTTTGGTTTATTTATGCTCTTTAATTTTAAGACATGTGCAAATCTTAATTAACATGTAATATTTCCTTACTTTATCACTTATTGGGCACTATCACTATCAGTGAAAACACAAACTGTTCTGCTTTGTCATATTGCAAGTCAGTTAAAGGCCACTTGGTTAGGTGCTTGAACTGATTCATAAAAAAGCTTGTTCAGGTTTTTTTGAGCACAGGGGTTAAAAATAAACAAAAAAGCTTCGATAAATAAAGGCTTAAAAGAAAACAACTGGCAGAGCAAAGTGAAGCAAGCCAGAAAAAGAGAGAGAGATGGCAATAGAGAGAAACAGAGTGATTGATTTCCTGTAATCTGTAATGGCCTCTTTCTCTCTCTTTCTCTCTCTCTCTTTCTCTCTCTCTCTCTCTCTCTCTCATGTGAAGCGGTTTTGTTCCTCTCATCCTCACAGATTCAGGTCATGGTCAAACCTCATCACTCAAATTAATTAAAACCATATAATCAATGTCTTTGTTTAAGAAAAACCACTGCTCTGCAGCATCCCCAGTCCATACAGATGTTTGATCAAGTGAGCTTAGAGTGGATTTTTAAGCAAATCCACTCTGTGTATTGGACATCATTTGTCGTAAGTCTTTAAGTCTAAGTCTAAATGATTTCTTCTGATTTTTCTTGAGAATATCTGATCTGCAGAATGTGGAATGTGATGTTCATCATAAATGAGCCATTGGACCTCCTACCCACACTGCACTGGTCTGCTATTTGGACAGCATATAAAAGGCATTTCTTTTAAAATAGTTACCTATTAGAACTCAGAGTGTATTCAGAAAAATTGGATTTAAACAAATAAAATGATGTATGACAGTCTAAAACCGGTGTTTGCTCTCCTGCCCCCTTGCATTTTGCTGCTCTTTTGCTTTGTTTTCCACACCCACTTGTGGAAGGAACTTATCCTGGAGGTTAAACCGGGTTCATAGGTCTTTTGCCCCTAAATCCTAAAATAAAAGAAATCTGGGCATTTTGTTCATTATCTTGTATGTGATGCCATTATTTTTACTCCAGAAGTGGTTATTTATATTACATGCTTTTTTATTAAAAAACTTATGTTATATTGGAACACAGAACAAAACCAAGCACCTAAAACTAATTACACACATCTGTGTACAGAATAAACCACAAACATACAAAATAGGCTTGCTGAGAGTAGATGGTATTTGCAGGAATAAAGAAATACAGCTGAAAAGAAAACCAAACAGTATAAGAAAAAAGGTACTGAACTAAGGGCAAGAGTTCAAAGCAACCCAATTTGCACAATTTCAGTGATCCAGCACTGGGTCACTATGACAGGACACAGCCTGGGTTATTTTTATGGATTATATATACAGTAATCCCCCACTGGGGTGACAATTCCAAGAGCACCCAAGTAGAGATTTGGTTTAAAAAATGTGTAAAAATTAAACTCAGTTTAATACATTACCCTTAATGGAAATATAAATGTAAACCCATACAGACTGTACTATAAGTCATGCTAGGGCATTTTCTTTGGTATGCGCTGTTGTTTTCTTTGGTATATACAGGTAAATACAGTAATAAAGTTGTGTAATTTTAGTAAAAAACATACAGTAAAATGTAATTACCAATAATTTTTACATCTATAATTTATTGTTCATCAGTGGCACGTCTTTTTCAGATCTCTTCAGTCGTAGTGTATTGTGGAGACCCGCCGGTAAAGACTGAGCTCAACAGCTTCTTTTAATATTATTAAAAAAAAAAAAACCACTAGGCTTTAAGAAGAACAAAATAAAAACCAAAAGAAACACTCGCAGACAGATCTCCTCCCACTGGTGAAGAAAGTCCAGGCTGTGTTTTAGTCCTGGTCCCATGCTCTGAGTACAGCATATTTAACTTTACAAAAGCTTTTTCTTTGTGTTCTCATAACAGTACAGAAACATATGTACAGTTACATATTATATGGAATCATAGCTGAGTTTATCATATTTATCGTACAAAATTAGTAAATGTTTCTTAATAATTTAGAAGTAAAAATCACAAAAAAAAAACATTATTGTGGAGAAAAATTAAATAGGTCTCTAAAAACCTGCATGGGACAGAACACAACACAGCACTGGGCTTTAACATTTTATTGGTTTGCTTGTATTTTTGACATTTATTATAATTTTCTCAGTCAAATTGTGACATTACTGTCAATTTTTTCTCCCGGACCATCAGATTCGAACTGAATCAAACACTGTACTTCACAAAGCCCTGAACTGAACTGCTAAACACATTAATGTTGGTCCACCTAAAAACAAACAGACTCTATAACTCCTAAACCCCCACACCCCACATCAGACTCCCCAACACACCCCCACCCATCAGACTCTACGATTCCTCCCCCTGTCTCACACACACACACCCATCAGACTCTCCAAATCCTCTCCAGCACATTTCCACCCATCAGACTCTATAACTCCTCCCTGTGTCACACACACACCATCAGACTCTGTAACTCCACACCCTGTCATCCTGATTCTGTTATTTTTTATTGAAAAGTGACCCCTCAGCTGAGTATACATTTGGCTTTGAGAGTCTGTTCTTTGCGTCTGCTCGGTGTTGGGCCCAGCCATCTCCCATATTTCAGGCCATACTGTCATGAAAGCTAGTCTTTATTCCCCAGCTGTGGGAGAGGGCCTGTTGAAAGCGGCGACATGACAGTTAACCTTCACTGAAGTGCCGCCGTTTCCACCATTCTCCAGCTTTAGCACCCGACAAGCAATCAGGGACGGCGTAAGAATTCACCGTGCCGACCTGCCGTCTGGTGATGGAACACTTTAGCTTCCCCGAAAAAGAAAGGTGAGAGGGAGGGAGGACGGGAGACAGCCAGGAAGGGAGCAAGCATGAAAAATGATTACTTTAAACTTTGGTTGCCTCTTGTTGGAAATTGGACTCTTCAAATGGCACTTTTCTCAAATTGCTTGACAGACGCTTCCCCCCAGAGACTCGTGGCTGAGAGCAGAAATAAAGTCACAGCACCGGCTCTCCTGGCAAAGTGGTGTAATTGTACACTGCTTGGGCCTTTGTTTAGACAGTGCATGTAACAATAGTTTTGACAATATCTCTCCTCGGAGGACACACAAAAGGTCTCCCGAGGCTTTTTATAGCTGTTATTAACTGCATCGTTGATCATTCTGATCTCACCCTCGGGCTCTTCCTATTTTTATCACACTCCTCCAGTAGGTTTTTTCTCTTTCTTTTTTTTTATGATACTTCTCCAAGGCTCTTTTGGTGGATCACAGTATAGATCTAGATAGCTCTGAGTCAGTGTTTAGAGGGATTAGTGAATGTAGAATTCCCTCTCATGAGGCAATGAATCATACAGATTGGGGGGAAAATCCACCCGAATCTTTGTCGAAACTTAGAGTCCACTAAGATAACGAGAGAAGATGCTTAAGGAGAATAACAAATTAGCATCGGACTGGACAATAGTAAATAGTAAATAGTAAAAATTGCCGGGGTTAAATGGTTTCTTAGCAAATTAGTAACAGGCAATTAGGAAATTGTGCTGGAACTAATGTTTTCCAGCTAATTTAAGGGATATTCACCTGTTGGACAAGAGAAACACAGTAGGCCTGGTTGCACTGCATTGCATTTCCACACTGCTTCCAGAAAATAATTTTTAATTTATTGAAAAAAAAAATTAAAATCATTCTGTCATGTCCACTTGCATTCGAGTTGGGAATGCGGCGGCGAAAAGAGCCAGAAAATGTGCATGTAACTAAGCTGACAGCCCACATTAAGATTAGTGCCCACACGCTTTGGAGAAGTCCCCATACATCTCGACTAAATGCGAATTCGCCTTGACGTGGAGTAGAAGCCCAGTGCAGGCTGTCAGTTTGGAGCAAAACAGGGACCGTTTCCCATAATGCTCACCCTTCGGCTAGCCTTCATTACTGACCTAATGAGGCCAAACAAATGAGAGCATAGACGGACCTCTGGTCCAACCGCAAACAGATGTGAGGCAAACCATTAAATGCTAAGCTTTTGAGCCGAAAAAGCATCTTTAATGGGATATCAGTGGCCTCACATATGATGACGCGATTAGATTTCCTATGGAATAAAGATAGTTTGATGAGGACAAATTTGTGGCAAGATAAAAGCACTTTTCAAAAGCCTAAGATGAATGCTCAGAACACGAGGGGCATGGATCGGTGCCAGGAGTGGAAAAATGGAAACTTGTTATCCAATTGCAAAACAGTTCCTTATATGGAAGTTAACATGGTTTGAGTTAATGCTCATAGGTCATGCTGAGCTGGTATTCCTACTGTATGTCACATAGGACCAAAGTTTTTTGTAAATAAAAAAAAAAAGTCATAATAAGAACAACTTTTGAGTTTTAAAAAGTTCCATGGAGAGAAAAAGCGCAAATTTAATTTCACAGAGTCACAGAACAGGGGGTCGGGGTGTTGGGAGTGGGGCTTCAGCCGGTTTATACCATCTTTATTTGTTAAAAACATATTTTCTTATATGCTTTGTGTTCTAGGGGTTAAGCTAATCATAGCTTGCAAAGCACATTTTCACCCTCTAGCTCAAGGCATTCCTTTTTTCAGAGTCTGGTCCAGCTGCCACCACATATGAGGGACATCCTAGTCAGCTTCTGATCCAGTTCTGATCTGTAATGTTACTCTCATTAGCACAATGTCACAGTTAACAGGGCTCAACCCTACCCCTTTGCAGCTACAGACACAAAATGCATGCATACACGTTTTCGATTGCTGTCTCAAAATTTCAGATTTTTTTATTGTATATTTCTGCTGTTGATCACCTGCACATTTAAAACAAAATTACACTCCAGAATTTTGTTTTTTTTCCTTCTTGACAGCCAATGCAACATTTTGTTGATGCTTAATTATTGGATGCTAAAAAAAAGCTTAGCATTAAATATCACATCCGTGAACTAATCTGATCACTTTTATGTGTTTTGAAATCTAGATTAATTTTTAATTCATGTGTATTCTGTGTGACTTTTGCACTTTGTAGAATCAGGGGCAGCTGATAGACTAGTGGTTAGGACATGATAACGATCACGCAATCATTAATTCACAATTAGGAAGAATTAGGTTTGAATCCCAAGACCTCTGAGGTACACTCCTCACACGCTGCTCCCTGGGCGCTGTGTTCCTGGCTGCCCACTGCTTCACTTGGTGAAAGGGTTAAATGCAGAGGAAGAATTTTGTGTGGTTCACACTGTGTGCTGTGTTGTGTTCACATATGCCACAATCTTCACTTCACTCATAAAACAAAAGCTGCTCTGATAGAAAAACTTTCCACTGGTTTGACTCCATACCCAATAATTTGCCCTGGGATGTATTTGGAGCATACGGACGTTTGGGACAACAACCGGTCATAAAATGTGTGGAGAGAGTCAGAAACTCCACTGCCAGATGGAGATACACTGGATAATCAATGCTTGATACTACTTCAGTAACATCACAGTACAGTTTAGGTACAGTACAGTTCCTGTGTCCATATGGAAAAGCAATTTCACCTAAATCAAATTGAATCTTACCTGATTCCACTTGTTCAGTATGTTGCTGAATGATTATTTATAAGAGTTTGGTTGGAATGAAAGGCCCTGAGGATAAGACTGGTGACCCCTGCTGTAGGCTGACTACATTAGCTTTCCTATTGATTAACAGCATACACTAAGAACAATTACTTGAGGTTATTTCTGGCAACACAGTATAAAATGAAAAATAAGCTTTAAGATTAGCAATGCTTAGCTAAGCTAGCAAAGCACATAGTCAACCTGCCATTCAGCCTGGTCTTCCTTAGAGCCAAGATAGATCATATTACGCTAAGCTTCTTAGCTGAAGTTACTGAACCACTTCTAAGAAGAATAATGCTTGCATCTTTTACCATCATCACACAATGACATGCTATAAGAATAGACAATTAGCTTTCCTGAGGAATAAAAAAGACCAGCCGCCTACACGTTTCCTTTCTGCCATGATTAAGTAAGATTAAGTCGGTGGGTAAATCTAGCCAGGCAAATAGTAAACATTCCATTTTAGGTATCTCCTTCTTTTGAGACAGCTCTAGCTGCAAACAGTTACATAAAATGTCATATTTGCTTCTGAGCCAAGCTTGTGAGACACCTCTGACTCAAATAATGCTAAGATATTTTATATAATAAGACATATGATTGCTATAAGATTAGCTAAGCTCTCAAAAACCTCACAAATTACCTGTTACTTTAATGTGTTTCAGAGTGTGGACCACCAAACTTGGCCAAACACTGGCCCTCTAGGACCACACCTGGGTATTTTATGAAGTATACTGCCTGACAGGCTTGTTTTAGCCAAGATAAGTGAAGTCAGTTTTCAGGAGGCATTTAGATTAGCCTAAAATATCTAGCCAAGCATTCACTAAATCTTTCAATCAAAGTATTCCCTTCTCCTGAGCCTTGGGAAAGTAGAAGCACATAGAAAATCTCCCCTTTCCCTTCTCTTACTATTGTTCCTGCTGGTTTGCTCAGCAAGCTCCCCGCACTGAGTTTAAAGAACATATTAGCCCATTTGGCAGCATCTTTGGTAGCAGTGCAAGGGCAGGATGATTTGTGTATGTGTGGTGTTTTCAGTGGGAAAGCACCCAAACCCCAATACTTTCCAATGTTCTGGGTTTTCTTAGATGTTTCCCATTTCATCTTGACTTCACATGCCAGTGGCACTTAAGAGAGAAGGCCCCAGTGACAGATGTTGGCCGCCTCAGCTCAAGACAACGATCCAGGGAGATGTAACGGCACCCGTTGGATGGCATTAATGATTCAGCTGGGCTTATGAAAAATGCACAGAGACATGGAGGAGATTTTGAAATGTTTTTTATGGTTATTTTCCAGAGTTTTTGGTCTAGCCTTTAACGAGACGGTTCCTCCTACCTTTGAACCAAAGATTTTGACTTGAATTTTTTTTGTATAGTATCTCGGACAGCCATCACTGCAACAGCCATTAATTTAGTGGCCCATTGAACACTGAAACCACTTCACACAAACAGTGATTCATGCATATGGATTTATGTCCTAGGCGTCGACTATCTGAAAACGTATTGAAAATGGGTATAGGCTTATATTAAGTAAAGTCATCTGTTAGAGTAAACCAAGCAAAACTGTGTAGTTCTAATTAAATCCCTCAAATTCCTGGAATCAAGAAAATTCTCAATGTCTCAATTTATTCCAGGGGCTGTTATGGACCCTCTGTTTTTCATCTTAGCCCACCTAAAAATGACATTCATCCCCGTTTCATTTCTTCCCAATAAATTTGATTTCTCAGGTGTCCTTTGCTTTTACTGCAGCTCTACCGTAAACAACCAGCAAGATGTCTTTTCTGCCCCGCCTTCAGTCTGTGATTTCATTTAAAAACATCCACCATATTCCATACTCAGACCTCCAAGTTTTCTGGCAGAAACTCATTCAGTTAGTTGCTAACAAACTATAAACCAATAATTAAACCCCAGAATGTATTATTAGATTTTTGAAGTGAGACTGATGAAGGTAATCTTAAACCTTCAGTACTTTATGAGACAGATCATCTTTTCACTGTCACATATGGTGTTCTGTCCAAGGAGGCGTGGGTGCAGACTTCCATTTTGCTATAATTCTTAATTAATAAGCCAAAACAAAACCAGACACAAGGTCTGATACTTTTTTACAACAAAAAACAAAATAAGGACACACAATAAAGGATAGCGTGAGGGACAACTGAAACATAACACAAAGCTAACATAAATTCAATTTCTCTGAGCACACCAGTATCCTGTTCCATGAAACAAGATTAAGGGAAATTCTGGTTTACTTTCCCTTACTTTATCTTGCAATAAGCCAGACTTTCCCTTAATCCTGTTTCAAGGAACCCAATCAGCTGAAACTAATAATAACAAATCCAAAACCAGTGTGCTCAGAACATAATACAAGTACAAGCCTCCACAGAACAGAAATGGGTGGCCCAACCATGACAATCACACACAAAATAAGATCCCTTGCCTAGAATGTCACATGGGTTTTTTGTTTATCATTGTGAATCAGATTAATGTACAGTATATAGGATGCTCTTTTATCAAGAAAATAGGCAGCCAAGTGTTACACTGTTCTTGCCAGAAAAGAGCATCCAACTAGCAAAATTCTGTTTTCAAAGTTGTGGTTTTATTCCCTTCTCATTACAAACAGATGCTTATTTACTGCTACTGTGAAAGAGAGCCCTGCATGCATCTTTATTATTAATCTGAATCAGAATCAGAAAGCTTTATTGATCCCAGAGGAAAGTGCTCATGCACGACTACACAAACACACCCAGAGACACAAAGTCAAGAACAATATAATTTATAGTCTAAAGTAAACAGACTAGCTGACAAAGACACTGAACATAAAAATAAAAGTTAGATGCATGATGGTGTGTGTGAAGGTGTGTAAATGTATGAAGGTGTGTGTGAATGAGTGTAGATGTATGATGCTGTGTGTGAAGGTGTGTAGATGTATAATGGTGTGTGTGAAGGAGTGTAGATGTATAATGGTGTGTGTGAAGGTGTGTAGATGTATAATGGTGTGTGTGAAGGTGTGTAGATGTATAATGG
>JBBKCR010000034.1:471642-503060 GCA_037577295.1 Ladigesia roloffi | reverse complement strand
TGTCAGGGGGCGTTTGTCTAAAGAAGGTAGAGAAACACTGATATAGGGGTATATTCTTTTTTAGCTTACTCTTCTTTTTTTTTTTTTTTGATAACTGGGCCTTGTCCGCCATGCACCCTCGTCCTCGTGCTGGGTTGTTAAGCACCGCTCCCAGACATACACCCTGCACGAGGGCAAGAGGGCATGGGGGATGAGTTTTTTGTGGCAGTCTATAAATTTGTATACATTTAAGTGGTAAAAATAACTTACTAATTTTGTGACATAAATATTAACAGAAATTCCACTATATTTCCTTATAAAAAAGAACTATACATTTTTTGGTACTGTGAAGAAAAACACATAGAAAGCGTGTCTTTGGATGGAGAAATACCGCTGTTCTCCAGGGCAGGAGGTTTAAAAGTAGCCAGTCCAAGAACGCTATTTAATTTTCCATGCTGCTGATTGGTTGCTGCCCCTGGACAAACAGTTCCTGCACCTATGGCAAGGTGGAAAATGTTTAATTTTGGTAAATACCAATTCATTCATGTGGGTACTCAGAGTACAGGAGCAAAAAAATTATGTTAACCCCTGTACGTATATATACACACATGCACACATATATGTAATGCATTTTCGTTTAGTTTATACGGGATTTAATGAGTTTATGAACATATTGTTAACATATAAATGTAATTGTGCCATAGCCTGGCACACAATACATGTTTTTATTTATTTCAATATAGAGAGTAATTGCAAAGAAAAGGGTCAAGGCAGGATGTATGTTTGAAACCCCAGTTAACACAAACATGAGAAAACAGGAAACAAAGTGCCTGGGAGTAACACAGAATGCAATATAGCCTAAGAGTTGTTTTTTTTTTTTCTTACTTTATTTATCCTGAAGGAAATTGTTTTCTCTGCATTTGACCCATTCACTCAGTGAAGCAGTGTGAGGGTTCGGTACCTTGCTCAAGAGTACCTCAGCTGTAACGCTAGCAGTGGGATTTGAACCCCAATCCTCTGATTGCAGGGTCAACACCCTAACCACTAGGCCATCCAGCTGGCATGGCAATTACTAAATAGAGTGATGACAATACACAATGCACAGACAGAAGTGTAAATACACACTATGAAGACAATGGGAAAACTTGGGAAGGGAAAGGGACAAGAACAAGACACAGGTGAACAGGAGAGCCGGGCGGGGCTAAGGCTGGTTTAAGACGAAAATAAAAACAAACTGGCCTGGCACACAGATACATGACAAAAGAATACAAAGGCATAGTCTGAAAACAAGCTTGTTATAAAAAAATAAAAAAAAACACTTTTGTCTGTTTATCTGACTCTCTATCTATCCATCTGTCCATTCATTCTTGAGCTATGTAATTTGGTGGAAATACATGTCATAAACCTAAATCTTACAATAACATTACTAATGACACTCACTAATGCACTCTTTCTGTTTTGTTCATTTCCATCTTTCTTTTTATCAGTATCCACTTCCGGACGACGGAGGGCGACACCCACTACCCTTTGCAGCCTCTCAATGCTGTGAGTACTTCTTCCATTTTTACACTAGATGGCGCCTTGCAGTTATTTTTCTGCCCAGAATTTTTTCTGGACTGTTCTGCGTGCAATTCCCCTCCTTTCACTTCTCTGATGTTCAATTTAACAGGCAACTATTTTGGATGGGCCAACTCACAGAGTATGTAATTATTTCACCATTATGCTACAGGTGACCCTTGTGTTTCCTAACCCTAACCCAGGAGGAGCCCAGCACTGCACTATTCACTGTTCTCCCTGCACACCTGAATATTTCAAGTGTGTTGAAGGAGGGAAAGCATGAAACAGTGCAGGGCTGGAAAAACGCATCCTTACCCTAATGGCTGATTCTTCCTCTCTTACCTTTGGCATACCCAGCTTATGTGCTCATTCCCTGGCTCAGAAACTTTTCCCTAATAAATGGGATTTTCATGCACTTTAATTTACCTCGGTGTGGGTCAGTAAAATTAGATTTTAATAAATAAAACCAGTGTAATCCCTCTAAAAACAGTGTTTGCTCTCCTACATGCTTACCACTTGCTGCTCTTTCACTCGGCCGGTCCGCCTGCAGGAACTATCCTGAAAGTTCTCTCGGTTTGAAGTTATTGTGATTTATGCGTTTGTTTCTAAGACTTAAAATAAAAGAAATGTGTTCATTTTTGTACTTTATTTTCTTTTGCGTGATGCTCTTTTAAAACCCCAGTACCAGTAATTATTATCACACATTTACATACATTTGGAAAAAATATAGATATAACGGAAGAATTGGCCATGTGGTTGTTTTTAAATGTTCAGCTGAGGTTTTTTGCATTTAGTATACAAGCAGTGTCTTTAAAATTGTACATGCTTTTGGATGACCTCCTGTAACAATTATGGCCAGGCTGAGGCATGAGCCTTGAACACAAGCTAAAATACTGTTTAGAAGAGCCATATTAACATCAATTCATCTTTCAGAGTCAAATGTGTGTATCAGGGTTGCTAGACTGGCTGTAGTTTCCAGTCAAAAATTCTTCCAAAAGCACAGAAAGCCACCCTAAAGGACCACTGTCTAAAAGTGATATGTCACGATGCTTTAAATATTGTATTACGTAATAAGTAATGCCCTTCTGGAGAGAGAAAAAAAAAATAAGATACTCAAGTTGTAAGTCTTTTTAATTTTGTCACAAGTCTGAAGAAGCAGGCTTTTATGTAAATGTTATGTCCGGGTCAACTCCAAGATGAAGAAAGTGCAGCTACATTCAGTTAAAGAATAATAATATTATTTGATTTGTATGAGCTACACATGGGATGATAACCGGTCCCAAGGTTTACCGCGGTTTAAAAAATGTCACGGTTTCAAAACCGCAAAAAAAAAAGAAAAAGTTATACAGTTCCTGTGATATGTGCATTGTTTGTGTCGTCAAAGGAAGGATTAGTTCAATCATTTTTATTTATTTTTATTATTTTGCCTGATTCAATATTACAAAAATGTTCTATATAGTTCCTAAAATAAAATATACTGTATTCAGTTGGAAAAATTAGTTGATTTTTTTTTTACCCAGACATTTAAATACAACATTGTAGAGGAGTAATTACTATACCGTGATACCGTGAAACTGTGATATTTTTATCCAAGGTTACCATACCATCAGAATCTTATACCGGCCCATGCCTAGTATGAGCATCTTACTCAGAAAAGCTTGAAGGATCATGCAAATGTTGAACTAATGAGAGAAACAAATGTGCAGCATGGCTGTGTCCCAAATGACTCCCTGCGCCAAATGGCTCCCTACTCCACTTAAAATACAGATTCCTGCACACAAACAGTGTGAAAAATGAGCTGCGGAGATTTAGCCCTATATGCAGAGCTCCATAATGCAATATATAGGTGTGGAACCTAGAACTTACACAGAGCTTTTTAGAGGAAGTTAGGGAGCCATTTCAAATTAGATGTAAGAGAGGGAAAATGACAATTTCAGACTCAAGCTAATTACTGTTTTCCAAATATTAATATTTTGTTTATATTATATTATTATAACAGTCATATGATTCCCTGTAATCAGAAGGCTTAATAAATTGCAGTAATAATGCAAGAAAAGAGAAACATGGTATTTTTTTACTTTCATATATTCCTTGATCCGTCACACACATCAACGGCCAGTCAAAATATGCATGGTCAGTAATACCAAATGTACTGGTTAATCCATGTCTTTCCTTTGAGATTGTGGATCATGCCAGTTATCTTGGCAGTGGCCTCCTCATAACAGGAGGGAATAGAAAATGCCAGTCATAATTTTGATGACTGAAAGTGGGGAGTAGTTAAGCCTCTTTATGTTGTAGCGTGATTTTAATAAGTATTTGTTACAAAAAGTAAATCATGACAAACCAGCCCAAATTTTTCCATGCCCAGTTCAGCCAGGTTGGTACTCCATCTGGCAAATCAGGGGATATATGCACTTGCAGTCTGTGATCGTTTTACCATTTCTGCCTTACTCAGAGTTTAATGACACTCCAGAGGGTGGGAAAGAGTCTACATCTTCATCTCTGAACATTTTCTCTTTTGTCTTGAGCTGGTTCCATTGTTTTACTCTGTCCAAAACACTGGACAGTCTACATGCTTTTATAAGCCTTATGTAAAACCTTGCTAATATTATATTTGTATTTTTTATTGTCCATTTAGCACAGATTAGCATGACTGTTTTTTGTTTTTTTGGGGATTGCATATATCATAAAACTTTTGCGGAGGGAAAAATTGCATTTTGGCTGTATACGGTGCATGAAGCTGCTTCCTGAGCCACTTAAGTTATGTCATTTCCATCGCTGTTTGTGTCATACTGTGTACGTGTGTGCCTTTTTTGTGTTTTCAACCCCTATTTTAATGCTGTTAATTTTCTAAATGATTTTAAATGTATGTTTGTTTTCTTCATATCCATGCGTGTTTGGTCGTGTTTGCTGTTCATTGTGATACATCATGTGTTGCCTCAATATCTAAATGGATATTTCACCGTACTTGGTAAAATAAACACAATTTTTAATCACCATGCACATATTAAAGACAAGGCAAGTTTAATTATATAGCATATTTTCATTCACAGGGGTCACGCAGCACACTTGAATACATAAATGTGTAAAAAGTAAATTAGGCAATAAAAATAGAAATAAAGTCAGTGGATGAGAATGATAATAAGACTTAAAACAAGTTAAAAGTAATAGGTGCAGCGTAAAAGAAACTGCAAAATTTTGGGTTAGACAGATAAAAATAGTCAACTGATTCATTGATGGCAGAGGGGAAGAAGGCAGATTTTAGCTTCTTTTTAAATCTGGCAACAGATCTGATCTCCATGGGGAGCTGGTTCCATCAGTGGGCAGCGTAATGACTAAATGTCATTACACCATCTTTAGTTTCAGCTCTGGGCACTACTAGCTGACCAGATCCTGCAGAACTAGGGGACCTTCCAGGCTGATATTCATCAAAAGATCCAGAAATAAATTTCGGACCCAAACCATTGTGGGATACAGATTTGAGTTCAATTTTGTATCTGATTTGAAACCAGTGTAAAAAACGGAGGATTGGAGTAGTGTGTGCTATCCTTTCTTGATTTTAAATTGAAATCTAGCATCTGTATTTTCCTTCTGTTTGGAGAAACTAAAAAGAGGAGCAAGGTAATGGGCAAACTTGCAGGACATAAAGGCACATATGACTCACTCCAAATCTTGTTCTGACACCTTAGCTATGATGAGTTAAGGATAGATTTAATGTGGGAACTGAAGCGAAGACCCCATGTTTAAATACAAGTGTTTTGATATACATTGTAGTTTCTTTTGCCCTTGATTCCAGATGAGCACTGTCCAGCTGCCTTACTGCTTTGTATCCAAACAGAGCTATCTCCATCTTGCCTTCATATAGGCTGAAGGACATTTTGTTGCATCCAAACTGTATAGGTATGCTTGTACTCTTGAGAAATGTGGCCAAGAGGTAGCATGTTTGAACAAGAGGGGCCAAAAATGGATCCTTGTGGGACTCCTGTCAGCATGACTGCTTTCTCTGGTTTGTAAGGGATGCTAGAGATGGAATAACTCCTACCTTCTAAGTATGTCCTGAACTGTCTCAGGACTGTCCTTGAGAGTCTGACCCAATTTCCTAGTCTGTTTAGCAGTGTCTTATGATTGACAGTGTCAAAAGCTGTGCTATTATTTATCTAAATACAGGAAAATGGGTGGGAATTGTTTGTGGGAAAACATTGCTATGCTACAGAAAGAGCAGATGTGACACTTATCATGATACTGTGCTCATCATAAACAATGAGTGAGATGTTCAGTGCAAGAAATAAGCATAAAGCTTTTTTTTTTTGAGTTAATTATTTCTGACCTTACAGCACTAGATGATCTGGACAGTGCGGTGGACGATCGGGACAGTGACTACAGGAGCGAGACGAGCAACAGTCTTCCCCCACGCTACCACACCACAGCCCAGCCCAACTCCTCCCTACATCAATACCCCATGGGATCACGTTTCCAGAAACAAATCGGCTCCTGTGCAGATTCCATGCATAGTTTTGAGATGGACTATAGAGACCATCATGCAAGCAGGTAGAGTCTGCTGTCATGCACAACTAATAGTTTCACATATCACAGCAATTTTTCACATTCAACAGTCTCAGAATTCCCCTATGTAACACCAGAACGGAGGGGGCATGATTCTGAAATGTTGATTCTATAGCAGCAGCAAACTAAAGGCATTTGTGTCATTGTCTGTTGCAGTCTTTAGAAAAACAGCTTTACTTAGCCAGCAGTCCTTTTGTTGCCTGTAAGATTCTCCCTTTGGCATTTTATTGCATAGTTTGGTTTGTTCACTCAAAGCCTCAGTGCAAGTGAACCACAGAGAAAAATGCCATTCCAGTTTCTGGCATTGTTGTACTTTTGTTCCTGTCATGGAATTGTCTAGTTCAAAGAGTCTGCATGGGGGGAAATGTTTGATTAGCAATAAATGCAAGTGTATTGATGGTTTTCACTTTGTTTTAGGCTCTTTGTTTTATGCTCTGTTTAACAGTGACTTTGATGCAGTCTGATCACATATTAGTCCTTTCCATTTCTTTCTTATAAATAACTTATTGGTTTAGACAATTAAAATTGTGTCTTGTTTTTGAGTGGTAGATCAGTGTTGCTTTTATGAATTTTCTGCTAATATATCTTAAACCTTACATTACAATATATTTCTATTAAGAAAAAGTCCTTTCACAAATGTCAGCATTATTGACAGCCTATATAACCTATTGCTTGCAGTGCATCTTCTGTCTGTTATACTTTTATGTTGAATCATTTTTTTCTCTTTCTCTTTTCCCTTTTTTGATTCCCCATTCCTCTTTTAATTTGCGGTTAATTTTATACTAGAAATTTAAGTCAGAGAGGTGGGGTCAGAATCATTCCTGTTGATTCAGGTATGGGAGTTGAAGAGTGGGAGGCCAAATATAAAATCTGGGGTAAAAGCTCATTGGAGGACTTCCTTGATAAAGAAGATGGCTACTGTGATGAAGAAGAAGGCAGACAAAACAATAAAATCCTCCGCATGAGAAGTTCTGGTCAGGACTCCACAGTCAGCCAGCTGCCTTTGAAAACAAAAGGGAAGTCCACATTGAACACTGCCTACCCAGAGGGCTATGACACCATTGACCGTAGACGCAAGAAAAAGATCAGAGATCCAGGAGGGCTTGTGAACATTCAGACACAACACACCGAAGATGACTATTTTCCCCCTGATCTTGCTTTTCTCCGACAGAAAAGAGGCGAGCTCGTATTGCGTCAAGTAGCAGAAATGGAAGATGAGGATGAAAACATGATGCCATGCCTGAGGCCGTACAAAAATGGCTTACTGTACAAGACAAGAATGTGGGCCAAAAACAAGCTGGAAAACACATTAGAGAACTATGTAGCATATCAAGAGGAAGAAGCCGAGAGGCTCAAAGCAAGGGTAGGCCTTGATTCTGAGGGCTCAGATGAGATGCAGAATTCATTGGGTTCTGAGGAGGAGTTGGAAGAAATTGCCTCTTTAGCTAAGGCATTCCATTCTGAAGATAGTTGGGCTTATGACCGCAACAGGTATGCTTTGTCTTATGCTGGCTACAATGAAAAAATTCAGGGTTATCGAGATAAGAAGAGTACAAAAGGTAAAATTGGGGGGTGGGCACCAGAGACCATGCTGTCCCCTGTGGAAGAACCCAGTGATGAGTATGTTGACCCCATGGACGAACTTCAGTGCCTGGTAGAAACTGTGTCAGAATATCTAGCTGAAAAAGAAGAGGAGATCAGCAAATATGGTTCCTTGCCTAAATCTAGCAAATCGAGGCTGTCCTCCCAGGGTAGTGCAAGAACAGAGTCTACCGGCGATGAGCAGGGTGTTACTCCCAAGGAGACAAAAGATGAAACATCTTTGGAGGCCAAAGAAACCAGTTCATCAGAACAGGGACTGTCTGGAGTAAAGAATGCCATGAACTCATTATTTAGCTCCTTTACAGATAAAGTTAGCCAAAGTTCAAGACAGACAAGATCTAATTCTGTTGAACATTCAGAAACATCAGGAAATATTACAGGTAGCTCTGGTTTGTCAAAGCTATTCTCTTTCATGCCAGTCTCAAAATCTCCAAGCCCAACACCAGTAGCTGTCGTATCTCCAACACAAGAAGCTGATAGAAGGTTCCCGATGTCTTTTCGGCCTCCAGATGCACAATCACAAGAGATAAATCAACATGCCCATGTCAAGAGTCATAACCAGACCCAAAATAATAGTGACATTGAGATTCAGAAACTAACTGAAACTCAACCCCCCTCCTCTTCAAACTCGGGGTTGGGAAAAGTGAACCCTTTAAAGATATTCTCTCAGGAAAGTTTTGGTAAAAACACAAGCAAATATATTTCAGAAGATGGATGTTTTGATCTGAAAAAGCAAGATGGGGGCCATAAGCAGCCACTGGACAATCCCAAAGCTATGGGGGCTAATTTATGGGAAGGTAAACCGGGAAGAGGTTATGGGAGTTACACAGGAAAATCTACAAATGGTTTTATGGAGCAGCATAGTAAAATTGAACATGTGGAAACCACATCTCAAAAACCAATGGATTCAGGATTTTTCAGTCCTTTCAAGAAATCATTTAGTTCACTGATCTCACCCGTACCTCCTATGCCTCCTCAACATCAGACGCAAACTGTTTATCCAATTTTCAGATCAGCAGAGGATGTAAGTAAAGAAAATCCTGTGGACAACTCATTACTTGGAGGAAAAATCAAACTTTCTTTCCTTTCTTCTGACAATGTGTCTGCCCAACAGCCCCCTAAAGCAGATGGAGGAATATTATCTGGACTGCTAAAATTTGCCTCAGGTGATGAAAGCAGTGTAGCCAAAAACACACCACAAAATCCCACAAAGCCAGATCAAGCATGTCCTGCTAACAGGAGTTCTGCACACACTGCTTCCTCTTCAGCCTCTGACAATGCCAAATCTCTACCACAGAATGTTGTTAGCCTTCATGAAACTCAGCCTAAAGTAAATACAGAGACAGGCTGGTTTTCCAACCTATTTAAGACTGCATCAAATGAAAATGTGCCGGCTGCTGCTCCACAGGGCCAGGGGCCCGTGAACCAGATATCTCATCCACCAATTGGATCAAATCAGAAAATCACAAGAGGTGAACAACAAAACCTTGGAAGGACAGTTAACCAGCCAATGCAAAATTTGCAACAAGCTCCAGGTCAAAGTAAAGCCTGTACTGTAGATAACCAGCCTTCTGAGCCAGAATCTCAAGGTTTGTTTTCTAGCTTGTTTAAACATACTTCTTCTGAGGAGACATCAGATGCTAAAGCAGGCCCACAACAAGGTTTGCTGTCGGGTATCATTAAATTGGCCTCTAGCAGTGATGTGTCTACAGGCACACAACCAAGTCAGATGCAACCAAAGAATAATCCAAGTCAACCAATCATTTCTCAGCAGACTCATCAGCAGCATCAGCCACATTCTCAACAAAATGCATCCAACCAACCTCAAACAGGAGGGCTCCTTTCTGGGCTTTTAAGGTTTTCCTCTGCTGAAAATGTATCTGCAGCATCAGCAGCAAATGCAACACATCAACAAAGAGTCCCCACACACAGTCAACAGCCTCAACAGCCTGCAGGACCTCAGCAAGCATCTTCCCAACAAGGTCCTCCTCAACAAGGAGGTATTCTCTCTGGGCTTTTCAAATTTGCTTCCAGTGACAGTATCTCAAGTACTTCAGTTAATACACCTCAGCAGCAACATTTATCAGCTACTGGTCATTCTCCTCATCAGGTACCCAACCAAAATCCACAGCAACAAAATAACTCCCAGAAGTTGAGAATATTGAGCAGTCACTCAGGTGCACAACAATCAAACACGGTACAGGGTTCTAGTCAAAATGCACCTCAGCAAGCAACAGCTCAGCAAGATGGCCTTCTCTCTGGAATTTTCAAATTTGCTTCTTCAGATAATGTGTCTTCCTCTCAGTCTGCCTCATCTCAGCAAGCGGATGTCCCCACCTATCAAACCAAGGAACACCATCCCAAACCTCAAAATGATTCCAGACAAAGTTCTGTTGTAGAGAGAGAAACCAGAATCGGTGAACAAAAGCCTCCCACGACACAACAGGATACCCAATCAGGAATATTGTCTGGTCTTTTTAGTAAGCTAAGAACCTCATCTGAAGAAGGGTCAGAGAGTAGTCACACTCCTGTTGAGCAGAAACAACCGCAACAGAGTTTACAAAAAGAGATTTCTTCTCAACACATCCCATCACGTAGGCAATTGCCTCAAACACCATCTCCTAGTCAAAGTATAATTAGAGACCAAAAGCCGACTGAACAGCGAGGTTTCATGTCTGGTCTTTTCAGTCGAACCTCAGTGGAAGTGCCTTCAACTAAACCAACAGGGGAACAACCTGTTCAGTGTACTGATCACAGGGCAAGATCTGCAAACTCCTCAAGCCTGACCTCTGGCCTTTTCAAAAAGAATGTGATTGAAACCACCTCTTGGGGCAGCATAGAAAATGATAAAGAAACAATGCAATGTGGGGCATTTGATCATCTCGTGCCTAAACAAAAAGGAGTTGCCGTTAATCTGCCTGCCTACAGTGATGATAGTTTGGACCTGAGGACATCTGCAAGCTATTCAAGATCACAGCAAAGTCACACAGCTTATGCCTCAAATAGCACTGGTCATTTACCTCAGATCTACAACTCCTCTCAACCAAGCAATTCAAGAACCATGTCCTACAGCACTGAAAATCTTTATTCATCATCTTTTAGGTTTCCTGGTCAAGAATTAATGTCTCAGCCATATTTACGGCAGAGCTATCCCTCATTACAAAATGTGGCTGGACAATATGGCTTTGAAAATGACTCTTTATTGTATACTAAACATGGACTCAGTCCTAGTTATGAACACTCTTGGATCCAAGAATCTGTTCTGTGGCAACAACTTAATGACCAGACATTGGGCTATTTTCCAGAGGACTATGGAAATTTACCAGGTGGAGATACCCAGGAAAATTTTTCTCAAACCTTGAGCAACATAAATGTAGTTGAACATCAGGAGTATTGTGCCACACAGCCCCCAGCATCATACATGAACCAAGGACACAATTATAACTCACAGGAGTACCCTAGGAATGTAGTCAGTAACTCGGCTGTGCAGAAAATGTGGAGCAGCCATAATAGTTTGGATAGAGTCAGTAGCCATGGGTACAGCGTAGAAGAAGGGGGTGCTTTAAATTTGAGCAAAAAAGGAAATGGAAAATTTGGCAGGTGGCATTCTTTCAATGAAGAGAGTTGTTACAGTTTGAACAGTGTGGCATATCATGAAGGATATTACGAAGAGAATCCACCAAATTTGTCTTACTCTGCTAATGGAGAGTATATGTATAATGCCACATCTGATGCATACAGACAACCTGTAACTAATGAAAGCTATCCTGATTTAACCTCTTGTCCCAATGGCTGGAATTATTATTCTAATATTGATACAGAGGACCGTGACTACCTTGAAGAGTCAGAGTGGTACCAACAGTGGCTCTCTCTTCTAGAACAGGGCATGTGGTGGCCAGCAGATGATAGAGATTGTGGCTACTTTGTCTACACTGATTATGAGTACATCTATGCACTACTCACAGATGGGTCTGGTCAGTATGTTTATGCTTGTGCACCAGAAGAAGAGTTATGGTTAAATGGACAGATGTCTGACCACTATCCTAGTGCCTGGCTCCATAATGAAATGGTTATGGTATGTGGTTTCAAAATTCCTCTATGCAATGAGAATGAACTACTCTGGCTTCCAGGACAAATTCAGAGTGAGGCTCAGCTCTTAAGTGCACCCCTTGACCTGTCTGCCGCATATAGGCAGGGTAATGAAATAATGAATTTAAATTTGGAACGTTTTTCTCAAATGTTTGAACGCTCCATTCTTGCCCAAAAACAGCATGCTATGGATTTTTCATCATATAGATTAAATAAAGTCAAAGTGGATACAAGACCACGACAACACAATGTTCTCTACCAGGATCCTCTTCTGGAAGCTGTTGATCTTACGGTTAATGGTATTAATCGCAATCACACAAACCTGAATAGGAAAGGGATGAAAGAACTCCTTTCTCAGAAAGTCTCAGTTTCCTCACCTCAAACAATAGACTCCTCAGCCGGAGGTGTTTACAATTGTTACCAGCCTCGTCAGAGACGTCGTTCATCCACTGGAGTACAAGTAAAGCACATAAATGACACTTCAGAGGAAGAATGGCGAAGGAGAGTTCAGCCTGGAGAGGAACAGCCCAATCGATCCATAACAAAGATATCATCTTTCTTGTCATCTATTGTAGGAAAAAGTCCAGAATCTCAAAAAAACATGACTGTCTTAGGAACATATATATCATCCAGACATTCTACTGGTGTGACTCAAGGGAAAACTCACAAATTGCCTGTCAGTGACGTGCAAAATGTACAAACAACCAAAGGCATTCTGTCAACAGGGCTTGAGAGTTTGAAATCAAAGATCATAAAAGAGGAAGTCTCTCCAGCTGTAACCCCATCAAAAAGTACACATCAGCAGATATTAAAAACTTCTAGAATCTTACCCCAAACTCCAACAGCATCCTCTGTAAGTGCTCAGAGTTCAACTCAAAAGCCTAAGCTAGCTAGACAAGCCACAATGTCTCAACAGTCTTCTGTGCCTTTCACATCATCCACTGCTTCAATTTCTAAAAGCTCCACAAGTGAAATTTTAAAACCTACCCTTTCCCAAACTGAGCAGAGTGGTGAAAAACCTTCTGAGCAACCTCAAGGGGGCATTCTCAGCTTTTTCAAAACTGCTGTAGGAATGGAGGAGCCCAAACAAGAGCCTGTGAAATCCTTTCAAACTACATCAAAACCACCACAGAAAAATGAACCTGTTCCTAGTGGAGTGAGAGGATCAAATACACAGAAGGAAAGCACAGGACTATCCAGTCTTTTTGGCTCAGTAGGAGACTTTTTTAATGTGGAAAGTCCCTCTCCTCAACAACCACTGCAATCACAGAAGTCTGCTTCACAACATCAACCCTCTGCCAATGATTCAAAAAATTATGCCAAACAAGACTTAAGCCACACTCATCAAAAAGCAAAGTCTGAACATTCTTCGAATGTACCTAATGCATCACAGGCACCTCAGGGTCATTTGGCAAGTAAAAGTGCATCCCAGATTTTTCCACCTAGTGCTAGTGAGGGAAGCATTTTAGGGAGATCTCAAACCGCTCCACCTACTGGGCAAACAAAACCAGAATCTGCCAACAAGCCAGCAACTGGATTGTTTGGCTTCTCAATTGGGGATATAATATCTGGACCCACAGTCACCAAGGAAGAAACTCCAGGGAAAGGACTGTTGTCCATGTTCGGCAGTTCTGCTGCACCACCCCAAGCTGCATCTGCTTCTCAAGGTCAATTGGAGGATGGATCAGGCAAAAGCATTTTGTCTTTCTTTGGTGGTTCCAGCACACAACAGAGCACACAGCCAACTACACCTTTAAATCAAACTACTCAAAGTGCTCCTCCAAAAGAGGCTACAGGAATGGGTTTACTTTCTATGTTCAGTGGTCCCAGTACTCAACAGCCAAGTACACCCCAAACTGGATCCTCACATTATGGGCCTCCTCCTATTCAAGAAACACCAGGCGCAAGTTTATTTTCTATGTTTGGTAGTTCTAGTTCCCAGCAGACCTCAGCACAAACTACTCAGCCACCAACTTCAGGGGCTGCACCTCGACAAGATCCTCCAGGGAAGGGGTTGCTTTCAATGTTTAGCAGTACAGAGCCAACCTCACAGCAGGCAGGATCCATTTTTGGTGGAATATTAGGTGGATCGTCCACCACCAATGAGAGTCCAGCTAAAGGATTGTTTTCTATGTTTGGAGGTTCTAGCTCACAACCACCAGCCAATGTACCGCCAAAAACTGGGCCAACACCAGGGACACAGATTCCTTCTACAGTGCCACCCAAAGAACAACAGGGGAGAGGCATTCTATCTATGTTTGGTGGTCCTAGCCCTCAAATGACTTCATCACAGCCTGATTCTTCAGGTGCAAGTAATATTCAAGAACCAGCCCCTCAAAAAGAGCTACCTACAAAAGGTTTGCTGTCATTATTTAGTGGTCCTAGTTCACAACCGACAGAGCCTCAGTCAACATCAATTCTTGGTGGATTTCTGTCAGGGTCAGATGCTAGTGAAGGACCAGCAAAAGGATTACTGTCGATGTTTGGTGGACAGAGCCCTGAACCAAATGCACAGATTTCCCCTCGGCCAAAAGAACAGCTTGACACCGCCACTCAGAAAACACAGACCCCTGAATCAGTTGCCCCTCAAAATGAACCATCTAAAGAGCCTTTAGTGCCAGTAATTCCTATCTCACATCAGAGCCAACAGAAAGAAGACACTCTTAAACATACCTTGCCAGATAATAAAGAGTCTGTTCTGTCAAATAAAGACAGCACCTCAGGTGAGCAGCAGATACCCTGTCAAGTCCCTTCTGTTATCGGTGGAACGCTTTCTAGTACATCTGAAACTCCAGGTAAAGGATTTCCAACAGTTAGTGGAACTAGCCCTGAGACACAACCTACACAAACATCTACTGCTGTTTCCTTAGTTGCTGAATCTACTTCTGAGGGTTCAGCTGCTAGCCTAAGCTTCAAGGGAGATGTTCCACCAAAAGAAGGATCAACACCAAGTCTACAATCAAATTCTCAAGGAGCAGCTCCTCAGATTGGAGCTCTATTCAGTGGAATTCTCTCTGGGGCTTCAGGACCAAAGGATAGCCCAGGCATGTCTCTGTTTTCAGTGTTCTCAGGCCCTAGTGAACCTTCAGGTGCAGGATCAGGGGCTTCCAGTTCTAAAGAGCTGCCAGGAAAAAGCTTATTTTCCATGTTTGGTGGGCCAAGTCCTCAACAGCCCTCAACAACTCCAACTACTTCATTACTTGGGGGTATTCTTCCTGGTGGCACAGCTGGCAAGGATGTTCCTGGAAAAGGCTTACTTTCCATGTTTGGTGGTCCTAGTCCAACACCTAGTGCGACAGGCTCAACATCAAAACCATCAGAAACTGAAGGACTTTTTAACGTGTCCTCATTATTTTCTCGGGGACCTGCTACAGAGGATAATAAATCTAAGACAGGAGGGTTTGGCTTTCTGAACATGTCATTTTTGGATGAAAAGAAACCTGAAGCACCCAAACCCCAAAGTGTAAGTCTGATGCGTCCTGCTGCTGAAGCAGATGTCAAATCAGGTGCATCAACTGATATCATTCCAGGTGAAACAGTGGCACTGCAAGCACAAGTAGATGTATCAAAACAAGTTCAGTCCACCTCTCATCCTCAGTGTCCAGACCCCACTGGAAATGAGAAAGTGACTATTAGTGAGAATACTGATGCAAAATGTACTGAATTAAACTTAAATAAATGTCCTACCACCGGAGAAGTAATTTGCGATATTCAGTCACACTCAGAGCAGCGTACAGAACAGGAACAACTACAAGATAAGAAATCCATTGAGATTCAATCTCAGGCTAAACAAGATGATGTGACACAGTCCATAAAAAGTGAAGGACCGGAGAAACCTGCTGAAGCTGAGAAGTCAGTCTTAGGCTCATCAGCTGAAGTGGTTTCTGGGTTCATGTCAAAAATGTTCTCTGCTGCTGCTACACCATCTAAACCTTCCAGTGATCTTTTTTCTCAAACACAGTCTTTATTTAAGTCTCAGCCTACATCAGGTTCCCAGACACAACAGAAAACTTCACTCTTTGGACTTCCAAGTAGTCTACCAACAGAGTCTTTGAAAAGTGAACTCTTTGGTATGTTCAAAACTCCTGAGGCATCTAATCAAGCAGAAACTATGCCAGCTCCTATGTCCACATGTCAGTCTGCTGTGCAAGATGAAAAAATGACTAAAGATGCTGTGTCACAAGGGAATGCAGAATTGCCCCAAAACAATCAAACCAAAACAGAATCAGAATCGCTGACATTGGAAAAGTCTCCTCAAGACTCAGCACCTACAGTTGTGAACCCATCAGATGTTGGCCTATCTGCTGAGACTGATAATAATGAAAAAATCTTTGAAGGTGTTGTGAAACTTGAGAAACCCATTGTCATTGTTGGAGAACCTGAAAACACAATTGCAGATAAATCAGGGCCTCCTACGGAGAGTAGTCCTAAGCCAGCCCAACAGCCTCAAACATCAGAACCACCTCAGTCCATGTTTGGCATGGCCGGTTTATCAGCTCAAACATTTGGTTTCATGCCGGGATCTGGAGATGCTGGAAAATCTTTTGGATCTTTGTTTGCTTCAGCACCCAGCATACCAAAAGGCCTCCCCTCGATGCCACAATCAGAGGCTGGCGGACTACTTTCTGGCTTTAAGTCATTCTCAACAGGTCTGTTTCAAGAGGAGAAGTCAGCGGCATCAAAGAATGAACCAACAGCTTCTTTGTTTGGAGCAAAATTAAATTTTCCATGGCAAAAGGAGACCGCAGCACCTCCCAAGCAGCAGACTCCCATTGTTGTTACAGCCCAGCCTAAAGCCCAGGACAATCATGTAAATAGTCTAGGAAGTGCGTCTGGTAATAAAATAGAACCTAGCCATTTGGTCTCAAAGGCAGAAATCCTTACCAAAGATGAAATACAACCTGAAAGCACGTCATGCTCAGAGAAGAACTCTGAGACAGACGTTCAAAAAAATCAAAATACATGTCCAGTAGATGCCTTGCCAGAACCCCACATTAGTGTCTCCACACCTGAAGTAGATCCTCCATTCCCAACAGAGCAGGAAAACCAGGTCCAGCCCCCACCCTCTACAGATCTCTCGTCAAGATTACAGCAGGAAAACAAGGAGCTTTTGAGTGCAAAAAGGCTAGTAGCATCATAAATGGTCTCCAAAACAATTTATGATGAACTAACTTCAACCTTAGCATCGAAAAGACATATTAGACCTGTGATTATTTCACTCCACCCTTTTGGACGTGTTTAGTGATTTTCCCCATGTGTGTGTGTATGTGTTACTTAGGTACTTAGATATTATTTCTATACTTTTGCATTCCCTGTGTTCTCACTTAATAGTATTTTCCCTAAGTTCTAGCTTTTTTAGTGTTGATGGCAGAATTTTAATGAATATTTACCACAGTTTTATGGCTTATTGAATTTTTTTTCTTCTCCACCCAAACCAGCCCGGCGGACAGTAGTCGTTTTGGATCTTCAGGGAACCTCAGTCAAGCCAGTTCTCCACTCAGTGAGGCTGGCCAGGAGAGTGTTCAGTGTTCAGAACTAGAGGAGTCCCACCACTCTTTCCACAGTACAGGCTATAGGCCTTCTACAAACGGGCACCACCCCACCAATGGACATACCTCCTGGGGGGAGGAGGAAGAAGGCTTGAAATCCTATCAGGAGACTGGAAAAGTTGTGACCATCAGCTTAAAGAAAGACAGTGTACCTCAGGTGGAAAAGCGGGCAGAGAAACAGAAGAGGTGTGTTTGTGCTTATGTAGTAAATTCTAGATTTCGAGAATTGCTTACAAAAATCCTTTTCCTAGAAAAGATTTTACAAATATGTTTAGATTTGTGGAGGCATATCCCTTGTATTGGAGAGACGTATTTAAATGCTTTTTTATGTAAGAGGTTTTCTATACTTCAGGTTTAATGTTTAAGTTTTGTTAAAGGCAATTGCATATATAAACACACACATTTTCAGGGTTGAGTCTGACCTTTTAAGCTAATTTTATACATTCGAATATAGTTCCTTCATAGAATCCTTAGTTAAAAACATTTGGAAAAGAAGCTCAGTCTATTATGTTATTATTGAATCTGGTAGAGATTCACACTAAACATTTTTTACTATTGGGTTATCTTATTATCTTGTTTGGCTATCAGGTTACTTTGTATTACAGCAGACATATTTCACTTATGAACACTTATGTGTGAAATTTAACAGAAAGTGCTGGTTTTAAGGCAGAATCTAATATACAGATAAAACTGCCCTTGCATGGAACGCTCTGAATGAGAAAGCCTGCAGTTGTGCCTACAGACTTCTAGTCCAAACGAACTGGAGCTCACATGATCAACAGTTTGAAGATTGAGGGCAAAAATGGAATCACGTGAACTCCCGATTGTATGGAAAACCAGCAGCCACACTGGCTCGTTGTTGACACATCTCCTCTAAGGCATTAGGTGCATGCAGACAATTTCAATAATCTGAACGCAGATTACTTTTTTTCTGTTGTCAGAGCAGTCATAGCGGACATAAACAGCCTATATCTGATTAAAGGTCTTATCTCTGACTGAGATCATTTATGACCCTTTAGTCTAATTATGACATTTGTGTGGTTTTAAATAATTAAAACAATCTTAATTTTGTTTCCAATTACCATTTTAAACGGTAATTTTTGAAGCTTATTTCCCATGTATAAATTGTGTGGTCTCATGAGTGAATGTTATGTTTTGAAGCTTTAATTGAACACCCATGTACCACATAAAATTCTTATGTTTTCAGTTTCTGGAGGGGGCTGTCACTGTGGTTGATCTGTAAGAGTTACCTACAGAGAAGTCATCAGAAAACAATACTGAACTGTACCTTTCTGAATAATGACTACTCTCAACACTTGTATCTTCAGTCTGCAGGATGATGGACCAGCCCTGCCGTTCTCCCCGTCCCGAGTGCGCTGGCTCAAGGCCATCAACAAAGTGAGAATTCAGCTTCAGGAGGTATAGTAGGGACCTCATTCCCTTCATTTCCTCTGTTTTTTCCTTCTCCAGCTTAACCTTCTTCACACAGCACACTTTTACCCTGCCCAATATTATCCCTGATACAAACGTCCTAACACTACCGTCCACTGACACCCAGCCGGTCTGCCAGGTAAGTACTAATCACACCCTCCTATCCGACTCTCGCATCGCCACCAGTCTCAGATCGGTTGTGTTTCACCACATGTCATGCTTTCATGGTTGTAAAATGATCTTGTTTTTATAAATTATTCCCCTTGGCAAAGAGCAGCTTTTAGGAATCGACAGATTTGTTAAAAACCATGTTAAAAGAAATCTTAATTAGCACTGAATGCAAACAATGATAACATTTGGAGAAACTATTTCCTATTTTGCAGTGCATCAAGAATGGTCTAGTTGTCTACATGACACATCTAAATGATGATGATAAACACATCTAAGTGATTGTGTCTGAGTAAAAGTTGTTGCTACATTTTAGCATTGCTAAAGCAGTTAAACACATTAAGAAGAAAGAAATTACATTAATCAGAATTTTTTTATTTAAAACTTAACAAAACCTAAACTTAAACCCCCTTTTTAGAGAAAACCAAACAATTTTTATACACTGCAAGTTATGCAAGATGAAGCAGCAAGATGGTCCCTGTATGTTCTCCTGGTGCTTACTGGGGGCACTGGTTTCCTCACGCACTCCAAAATGAACTGGACTGGACATGTTAAATATGTAATCTAGGTGTGATTGTGTGTATGAGTGTGTTTGTGTCTGTCCTGTGACGGAGTGGTGACCTGTCAAAGAGATTTCTAGACCACTGTGGTGTGTGATGGGCTCCAGCATCCCCCGGCCATGACCCTGTTTGGCATAAACAATAACTAATGCATGATTGGCTAGATGATAATGCACTCTTAAATTCTTAAAACCAAATAATGGCTACAAGTTCTACCTCAGTCCTTTAATGCCCTTTTACCATTTGGAGGAGTTGAATTTTACCAATTGAAGGATACGAGAACTGAATATAAACTTTGTTTCTTTAGTAAAAAATGATCTGACAACCTGATGATCTGGTTTGCTGATTGTGACTCAAAGATACTGTCCGGATGATTAATTGCTGTATTATTGTAGTGCTGTTTAAATCATATCTTTTACCCGCACCCAAAAACATACAATGAGTGTTATGTGCTGTCTTGTGTAACTAAATCGTTGGTAAAAATGGAGCTGCCTGTTGTGACTCTGGAGCTTCTGACCAGTGGAGATCAGTCAGTCTGAGAGTGTGTGGGTGTTCTGTTCTTCCAGACCAAAAGGACACTGGCCTGTTAATCTTCGGCTTGGTATCAGTCAGGTAGAGCTTGCTGAGATTCTGTGGACGCTGCCACTCCAGACCCCACAGCGCTAATCTGTGAAGGCCAAGGTCAGGCGCTCCTGAGATGCTGTCTAGCCATCACTGATAAAGTCTGGAGAACTAATTAAACAGGGGGCAAACAGGAGGCTGGAGACGGGTGTGTTTCTGTGTATGTATGTGTGTGTGTTTGTGTGTTTGTGCGTGGTAATACACTTAAATGTCATCAGAGCTGTCCAATTTATAAAAAATAGTTCTGAAGTGCTTCTACTATCTTATTATTATTATTATTATGCAAATGTACAGTTAAGCAAACAAATAGAAATGTTGTACTGGCATTAGCATTACATTTGTCTCATATAAGCTGTGTACTCATTTTCACCCAAACAATATTCATGCTGTAGTCAGGTTTTAAGATGAGTACATGAAAAAAGTAATAAACTAATTTAAGAAAATCAATGAAGTCATGATATAAATCATGTAAAATAACACCTGTCTGATAGAAACTGTTACTTGTCTATTGAATTATTTTGCTTTGCATGAGCTGGAAATTTGTTTAAAAAAGACGTGGTATAATGTTTACTTTAAATTCCAGCTTAGGGATGCAGTTTAGAGCTCAACCTTCAGTTAAGGCAATAAATGTCATAACTTATTAAAAAAACATGTCTGCAAAAGTAGTAATTTCTGCTAGCACTCCTACTAACTTTCTAGTAATATGTTTGTCCTGAGTTAATGATAGCACACATTAATGGTTATATGAAACTTGTTACAGGTTTAATCTTTATTTTGACAATTTTTTCTCACAAAACTGTCCCTACTTATTACAGAATAATTAAGGTGGTAGTTAAGATAACATGTATGGCCCTCTCCTGATGACATTCAGTGATGGATCTGCCTAGATGCCGCAGAGAAGCCACCCTTTTAAAAATAGTTTTTAGTTTAGAGATTTTAACAATTTTGTTTTTAACCAAGCATAATTATTTCACTCTACTCACAGGCTTATTTTTATTCCCAATTTAATTCTGCTGTGTTTTATGGGCACTTATTACTGTGTCAGTGTTCCTTTCTTTTCCTTCCTCCTCTATTTGTGGGCTCAGACCTTCTGCGGCAGCTTCATGTGGCTGAACATATTGCATGGTTTTTGATTCACTGGGGCTTAAATTAACCCCAAACTGTGACTGCAACTCTTAGCAAATGAGCTCACAAATTAAATCCGGCTATAAACGATGAGCAGTTGTATAAGAATACTGCATGAAAAAAATGTGCGTGTGTGTGTGTGTGGTGGTTGGTGTATTAATTTATTTCAGCACGCATTGCTATAAGTAATTACGGTGTTAGCAAGATTAATTGAAATTGTGCGCTAAAATTTTTACATAATTACCATATTTAAGTGTGTCCCCTGTAAAATGTGAATTACCACTTTTAAATAAACTGACAAAACAGCTGTAACAACACACCAAACCCACGATTAGGTTCATTTCACGATTTTTGACTCACGAGTCGGTTCGTATCACAATTCATTTGCGGTGGAGGGGAGGAAAAGTTTTGTTTGGAGACACCTTATCTTTACCACAAAATTATAAACCAATATTCGCTTAAATACCGCTTCCTTTCCATTCATACTGAGGACAAGGCTTCGGTGAACGGCACGTGAATTCGAGTTGGAGGAGTTGACTCATCTCTCTCGGTTCACCGCTCCGTTCAAACAAAAGAAATGCTCCGCCCAGCTGCCCAGCCAGCTTATAAACAATTTTAAGCCAAGTGTCATAACTTACGTGTACTCACAGCGAATCAATTTAGCAAACAAATTCCATACTCTGTATGTTTATAAACTTGTGGGAGTGCTCTTTGAATCCCGCGACACGGGTTCGTGGACTGGAGTGTCGCGATTCTGGTTTTGTATCGTATATCGTTAATGCCCTAACTCTTACACTGCTGTGTTGGGCATGTGACATTTGTGGGGATACTGGAGCGAAGCTTTCCGTTACTATCAATCAGTTAATGTTAATTAGGTGCTTGTCTCCGCCTGCCCAGACTCGAGGCTCCATTATGGTGATTGCTGGCTGTTGGGGATGCAGCTGATCGAGTGGAGAGGGAGTGAAAACAGGTGTGGTTCCAGAGCAGCATAGGAATGTATAAATTTAGCGATGAAGGATGTAAAGAGGCACTCGTAACACAAGCCTTTTGCCTTAAAAAGTGCTAATTTAAAGAAAGCTGAGCATGAATTATTTCCTTATTCTCTGTAGCTTCCACAGCTTAACACACCTTTTTAAGAAACATGATGCTTTATGTGCATTGTTATATATATATATATACATAGGTGGGTGGGTGTGTGTCTGTGTGTGTGTTTGTGTGTATATATATATATATATATATATATATATCCAAATATACATACACATGCACAGATGTAATGCAACAGGAAAATATCCATATATCTTCTTGAACTTGTCCTCATCACATGTAGCATTTTTGTATATAGGAGTCAAAGGAGGAGCGGGAGGGAAAGAATAAAAGAGGATGAGAGACACAAAGAGAGAGAGAGAGAGAGGAAGGGAGGGTGAAGATAAGAGAGTGAGTAGAGAAATGGAGGAGGGACAGAGTGCTGGCGTTTTGACAGTTTCAGATTAGCTTTGTGTTAGAATACATCGCCAGAGGACAGAGAGGGGTAGAGTGGGGGGGTTTAAGCGGAGAGAGAAAAAGATGGTGAGCGAGAGTGAGGGAGCGAGAGTAGGTTGTCCGAGGGAGAGATTTCAGACTCCTACAGTGTCTGGACAGTACATTCAACTGTATTACTGCATTTGAGTCAAGGTGGTTGCCACTCCCTCTCTTTTCAAGTTTTGTTCAATCGGGAACACACAGTCGTTTTGGTTTGGGTGCGGACAGTGATGGATAATACATCTGGGGGGGGGATCTTGTGATGCTCTTGAGCGTGGATTTCAAGAAAGCGTGCCTTTTCTCGCCACAATCAAGTTAAGGTAAGATTTCTTAATTTTCTCTAACGGTTCTTTATCTGACAGTCAATAAAGCTTCCCAAATAGTCCTTGGTTTTATTAACACTGAGCCTTTTCATCATGTGGAGATTTTTTTACTTTCAATTGATAGATCACTCCTTAAAGTAAACTTTCTATAGTTTTTTTAGGGAACCAAATGTCACATCTGTGAACCTTTTCAACGCCCTTATGGTTAGAGTATTAATAAAATATTACATAATTGCAAAACAGTGGTTTGTCTAAGACAAAAAAGTTTCCCTTGTGTATAAGTGTTCCTTTTGTATCAAACCGTTGAAAAGCAGTGGCCTTAAAAGTATCAACAGATGTTATTTAGTGGCTTAAAATACAAATTAAAGGCAAATGTTTTTCTTGAGTTCAAGTATTTCTATTCACATCAAACACCGATGTTTAAATCCAATGATATGCTTGAATGATAAACAAGGGAAATTACCCCAAAAATGCTCATTTTTGTGGACATGTCACCATGGCCCATACGTTTCTTTTTCATTAACATCAGCAAAAGGTTTGATTTCCTCAAGTCAGTGAACCAGAAAGTGAGAGTAAGCAGACAAGGTTAAACAGAATGAGTCAACAAGAGCTGATTAACATGATTTCTTAAATGGCCCAGAGCCTTTTTCTCTGAGACAAAACTCTGACCTAAAAACTAGGCACAGCTTCAGCCAGAAGTGAGAGTTTCCATCGAAGAGAGTTTCCAATTAATTGCTTCTCTTTCTCTGGAAGGGCAGTGGAGTGGAGATTTGAAGCAACATTTAGTACAGTTTTATGAACAATGTGCTTTTTTCAATTGTCACATAACAGCTTTACAAAATCTGGATCCAAACCTCTAGTGAGTCAAAGTTGACAGAGGCGAGGAAAAACTCCCTAAAACTCAGTTGGAACCAAGACTCTTCTGCTTGACCCAGAGAGTGAAAAAGCCTCTATGGAGATAAATAACAGTAGAAGGACTCATGTACAGGTGGCAAGAATCAGAATTTCTTTGCAGTATTGTTTTGAAATCAGTTTAATTCATAATTTAATTTCAAAATGTATCATATGTTTCAATACAAACATTTTAATACAAACAACATTTACATTTATGGCATTTAGCAGACGCCTTTTATCCAAAGCGACTTTCATTCCCTAACCACAGGGGACAGTCTCCCTGGAGCAACTTGGGGTTAAGGGTCTTGCTCAGGGACGCAGTGGTTGTGCTAGGGGTAGGATTCGAAACCACAACATCATGGTCGAGAGGCAAGTGTCCTACCCACTGAGCTACCTCCACCCCAACAAAAAAATAATTTCTTATACTAATCTGACCAAATCAGTAACTATAGTGAGCCATGGATAACTGGATTATTATCTTTCAAACTGTGAAGAATATATAGAGAATAGAAAACATAGAGAATGTGCCTAGAAAACTGTCTCAGTGCTTACATGAATCACAAATTACCACAGTCACGTAGCTTTAGCCTCTCTCACTCGTCAATGTCACGTTCTGTTAATCTCTGTACATCTATGTATCTGTGTATAATACTACACAATTATCTTCAATAATAACTATGTACTAATTCAGAAATATTATAACTGAAAATTAATACATGTAGTTTTGCAGAAGTAGCTCTGTAAACTTCTAAAATGTGTGTAAACAGTCAATGAAAAACAGGGGTTCGCATTAAATGTTTTCCTCACTGGAAACACTTGCGAATATTATAGTTCCTCAGAATTTCCATAGGGAATAAATATGGGTCACTTACAATACTACCTAAGTAAGAAATCTTTGCAACCTAACAAATTGAAATGGATTGATTTGAAAAGTTATCAGAAAGGAAACCATATCCATGCCTTGAAATACATTAGAAATGAATGAGGTTCACTTTCAACCTATGTCTGGAAAATAATGGAAAAATTCCAAATCTATGTTTATACATAAAATACAAAAGTAAAAATAGTTATTATGGTTAAAACACTATCTAATTTATTAACATTTTAAATATTACAAGTGAAAAGTATTGATTTTAGAAGCTTTAAGGAAGAAACCCATATCCATGCTTAGAATTACATTAGAAATGTATGCGGGTCACGTGGGACCCATGTCTGCAAATTAATGGAGAAATTCCAAATATATGTTCATTTATAAGATACAAAAGTAAAAATGATTAAAAAAATGTTTTTTATGCTTTAAACCCTACCTAATTTATGAAATATTATATGGTTAAATGTATTGTTTTTGGAATTACGTTGGAAATGAATGCGGGTCACTTTGGACCCATGTTGTGCGTTAGAGGTGATTCCAATAGCTTGCGCATTAAAGGGTTAAAGTCAGTCAGTCAGATAGTGTTCACTATGGTTAACGCTATGACTATGGCAGGCACCAATGAGGCAGCTAGGTCTCAGGACTCCAGAACAATAATAAAGACGTGCTACTAGGAGCTTTTTGCTGTAAGAGAATGGTAAATGGAGTAAATGGATGTTCAGGTTTTCGATTTAAGATGTGCAAAATAAATAAGATTCTTAACCAGGAATATGGGTAATACAACACTACATTATCTGTGCTTTGGGGGGTGAAGGTCTACAGTTCAGCCATTTAAGTGGTACCGAAATGAAGCACCAAAATTCACGTTCTGTTTTGGTCCGGTACATACCGGTTACATAGGTACGACCCCAATACGGCACCGGTTTTCGGTACCCAACCCTAATTTTAATAGAGTAAATAGGCCATGGTGAACCATACTTTTTGTATAATTTACATGCTTTTTAATAAATCACAGACCATGCATGATTCTTATGACACCCCTCAGTTTTTTTTATGTTGATTTTTGTCATGCCTGTCAAATAATTTTAGGGCATGTTATCTAAATTAAATGAAAGAAATGGGAAAATATTTTAATGAGACAGGCTGCAAAGTGCCTAAAGTTACAAGGTGCCTAGGTGAAGGTGCTCCCACCACTCAGCATTCAGCACCACCAGTATACTGATCACCGCCTGATCATCTGGAATCATCTGCACCTGATAAATCATGACTTGTGTGAAGGTCACTGTATGGCTTAACAAATAAGACATTCCTTTGAAACTGATCAGGTCTGATCTGATCTGGACTGAAAATTAAAAAAAAAATACAGGATGACTTGAGAAGAATAGCTAAAGTTAGAATTTGCAGTTTAAAATACAAGAAAGTCTGGGTCTTTGGAAGCAAAATCGAAAGACATTAGGGGTGACTCAAGACTTTTGCACTGTACAGTACTTTCACCACAAATATGGACTGCTGGGAAATGTAGCTTTAGGGAAAATAATTCGGAAAAACAGAGTTCTTTAAATGACTGAGGATCAGTCTCAGTGGGATTCAGAGATTTTCTTTTGCCCTTGAGTGTTGCCACCTGAAACGCATCTTGCCAGAGTCACAGTAACAATCATGTCAGCCATCAAGTGCATTTAGGAGCATGGCAAGACCGTCCCTGAATTTCAATGACCACCTCGTATTGCAGTAATAGACATTAGCTGTGCTCAGAATGGTTGCTGGAGCACATTATGGAGAAATGTATTCCATTGCGTGCTTCAGATGATGACTCACTACTTACTGAGGTTCTGGCCAGACCGTTACACCACGAGTATCAACAAGACATTGGAGTCTGGCATGCAGCAGCAGATGCACCCTTTAAAAAAATTGATATGGTGGAATTTTAAATTGGATGTTGTCATTTGTAAACATAATTTGCACTTGTAATATTCACAATTGAAAGCAATTTCATTCTCCAGTCAGCAAGAGTAATGAACAAGGATGCGTTATTTGCCTTTTACCAACGAAGCCAATGGGGTGGGGGAGGGTTAGAGTCCCACAAATTATTCTGCTGAAAAAAAAAGACCAGCTAAATGTAGTGCCACCCTGTCAGGCTGGGGAAATGGTAAAGCATCCATTAGACCCAGCAGGGCTCTGGGTAACAACTAAATGACACATGGTCCACACAGCTGGATTGCTGTAATACTCTCATACACAAAATCTAAATAAGAATTTTCGTATGTGTGATTTAAGCCTTTCCTCATATTTATACAGTAGCACAAAGGCAATAAGTGCTGTTACTATTGTACTAGAATGCAATTGTGTCTAGTACAAGGGCTTCACTGAACTGGACACAGACAAGATAATTGTTGGGTACTTGCCATGTTATCAGTAGCATACTGTATCATTTCAGTGAGTGAGTGGTCACTGATTTAAGACCAAACACTACAGATGGAGTGACAGATGGTGAATTACCAAACCACAATTGAAATATATATTTATATATAAATATTGAGGGTTTTCTATCAAACCATCAATTGTTGGTTTTAGCCCAAGGTTTACATTTACTAGATGTCTGTATTTATGATTGTAAAGTCTTTCTGAGTCACCCTCTTAATGTCTACCACATGCCATGAATGTGTGACTGAATATGTTAACTTGCATCGAACTAAACCAGGCTTAATTATATATTACAGGTGGTGATTGTGAATGAAATGGCCATTTTCAGTCGCTACACATTTCAGAACCCCAAGTGGATGGACAGTCTATCCCTAAGGCAGTAAGCACCCGTGGGACACCAGAGCCCATAGAATGTTATCCCAAAGCGAAAACAATGAACAAGATGTGACAAATGAAGCTGGCATTTTCCAGCAGAACCTGACCAAGAGAAAAGAGCTGGGCAAGAAGAGAGCCCAGAGCCCCAATGTTAGACGTGGCCTGCGCAAAAAGATCCAGAAATGTCTGCAGGGTCCAGAGGAGCAGGACTCCTATAACCTCCAGCACCCCAAAGCAGAGATGGAGAAAGACATGTTCATTTGTGGAATTAATGAAGAACATTGTAGCCATGAGAGTGTTCTCACTTCTCTGCCGAATGCTGAAAATGATGTTAAAGTAGGCAAAAAGCATGTGATTGGAAAGATGGAATTAAACAGGGAAAATGTGGTCCAGATTCCTTGCCACACCAAAGGCCCTGTGATAAAATATGGAGACTTAGCTAACTCGGCCTGTATGGACAAAAGATACAAGATGGAAGAGATCCAAAGACCTGGGAAACATGAGGAAGAAGAAGGCAAAAGCAAGGAAAGATCTTCCAGCACCATAGTGGAGCACATCTTGAAAGAACTTCAAGGAATTAATAAAATTCAGGAGGAAATCTCTGACCTGAGGCAGTACCTGACATCAGTGAGTGGCTCCGTGGATGAGGTTTCGTGCTGCGTGGATGCTGTGCTGATGGAAATTGAGGAGCTCTATTCGGCTGGTGCCACTGGTCATCCTTCTCCTAAAAGAATAATGACTCCTCACAGAAGCTTAGGCAAACAGAAACCAGTGACAGACTCTCAGAAAAACAGTCCTTCATCAAAGAAGCCTGTGAAATCTGAAAGGAATGCAATTACTGCTTATCACGCAGTACAAAGGAAATCCAAATTGCATGGTCTTGAGATATCAGACCACCCAGATGAATCATCTTGCGGGGCCCATCCTTCCGATAACCAACATCGCGATAGGCTTTATGTCCAGGAATTTCCAAGCACTAGTTCTTTATCCTCAGGTCACAGCTCCAAGAGTAGAGGCCAAGGTTGTAGTTACCATTCAAGAGAAGATGACCAGCAAAGGGATCAATGGGATACTTTAGGCATGCCTCAAAGCATGAGCGGAGAAGGAGAATGGAGTGGAGACACAGGGTGGAGTGAAGAGGATTACTGTTCTTGCCAGAATAGTGCAGATGAGGTGGAAGATACCTGGTGTAGGTATAATGGTGGAGAGACTAGCAGTACTCCAGGCCACTCATCCCGAAGTAGTTCTGAGCACCTGTCCTTACTGTTTGGCCACCAACACAACTCCTTGTCCAGCTTGTCCAGTTCAGCAGACTGGAGGCATCCCAGGAAACAGGCAGTGCCTGATGTAGATTGTGATTGCACTCCAAATTGCCCATATTCTCGGAGTTCAGGGTACCACACCATGGATCCATATGCAGACGAGCTGTGTAGCGGCCCGTCCAGAAGCCTTAGTTGTTCCACTGTGGGACTCACTGATTATGGACTGACTGATGACGATGGATGCCAGGACTTGCACTCTTCTTGTGAACACTGCCTTGGTGTTGAGCATGTTGACGTGGATTCTGGAGGTAGCACAGAAAGAGTATGGCCTGAGAGAGTTCACGCAAGCATGTCTGATGTACAGGGTGGGGTGGAATACGCTGAAAACACTGATACAGACTTTGCCCAGCCACCCAACACTGGGATTGATGTGGTGAAGATTAGCAAGGCTATGCTCACCTTTCGATCTGCTCTCCGTGGAGCTCTGAAGAGACTTGAGGTGGCTGATCCTCTCTGTCCAGATGAGAATATGTCAGATATAGGCTCCACTCCTGACAAGCATTCAGATGATCCTCTGGATGTTGACTCAACCGTGGATGGATCTGATTCTGATCATTTGCTATCTAGCTGTGAAACCTTAGACCTACGTTTGTCACCTCAAAAGAGACATGGTGCCCATTTCCATGGAGAATATAACCTTAATAACCAAAAATTGCAGCAGGGTGACTCTCAGTTTTTTGATCCTGAGGGATTCACCTCTGGCACTCCGTCACCATCTTGTACCCCAACCGAATACTTCTCAATTGACCATTCGGTTAGTGCAGAGGACCACCTGTCTGAACAGGAGTTTTTCCATGTGGATGGTTTTTCAGAAATCAACTTGGAGAATGAGATCCCATGTTCACAGACTGTGGAGAATTGTCTTGAGGAGATGCTTCTTGCTGAAATGCCTCACATTGCCTGTGAAGGCATTGAGCCAAGATCTCAGGGCACAGTCCTTGAAGAAAAGATTGATGTAAATCAGGTAGAGGCTCTGGTAGACCCAGAGAGTGAAAACCCTGAACAATTAGACCCTCACCACCAGAAGTGCCTGGCCAATATCCAGCGTGTTCTCAAAGAACAGAGACAAAGACACAAACTGTCTAGGATTTCTAGTGGGTCAAAGCATACTTTTTCTGTGGAGGAGTTCAATCCAGGTATAACTTCCATGATTGTAGGGGAACAAATTGAGAAAATATTTCTTGCAAGAATTGTAAATCAAAATAAAACTTTATTGTGACATTTTTAAAATGGATGAATTAAAACTGATTGATTTTTGCCAATGTAACCTCTGTACTAAATGTGCTTGTTTTTTATTTGAATTTGTTTTCCAGAGGAAAGCAGAGAGGATGAGCAGGTCACTTTAAAACATTTTAGTCTTTTTTTTTTAACACATTTTTTTTTCTTTTACTGAATCTTAACTTTTGCCTTGTCTTGTTTTCAGACGCTCATAACTAAATGCATGCTCTCCGCCACTGCATGTGATTGGAACAGAAAATTGTCTCATTTACAGTCATTGTGTGACATGAGCCCATTATTGTAACCCTGTCATTCATAAATAAGAAATGTACTTGTATTGTTCAAATAAATTAGAAACTTATCATAATTAGAAAATGTTCATGTCGCACTGTCTGCATTTTGTTTCTTCTCTGTTGTTGAGTCTTTTAAACTGCTTCAGTCCTTTAGTTATCTTTTTTTTTAATCCATTTGAAATGCCAGCCTTATTCTTGCAGCAGAGTTGCCTCATATGAGCGTTTCGAAGTGTTCAGAGCACTAGAGTGGAAGGCCCTTTGGGCATTATGTTGCTCTGCTGTAGCTCCATTTCGTCTGAGGCAGGACAGTTAAGGCATTGATCAGATTGTAGCATGGCCCAGCCCTCTAGTGTCACAGGTGCTGTGTTTTTAACTCTTGATAAATCAGAAGTAGACTATTTGATACTTGTGTATTATTTAAGTGTGTAAACATTAAGATCAAAGCAACAGACAATTATGTACATCATAGTTCTCGGACACTGGCCCCCATGTCTTTGCAGCTTGATATTTTAATTTAAAATCAAAACCCTTTTAACACTCTAGGTAAGGTATGTCAATAGCATATCTTTATGAAATCTATAGGTAATACTACTTCTGTATGTACTCTGAAAATAATAGTATTTCTGTATGTATTGTTTAGGTGATTGCTGTGTCCACTATAGGTATTAGCATTTCTATATATTTACTCAATGGGTAGTAGCATATATATATAATAGTATTTTTACATCTACTCTATATGTAGTAGTATTTTTAGATTTATTCTATTGGTATTATGTATTTCTAGATGTACTATTTAGATAGTATTTTTGGATGTGCTCCATAGGTAATGGTAGGTGTACAGCATTTGTACAGCATAGATAATATTATTTCTATATTCATTCATACCATGGATTTATATATATATATATATATATATATATGTGTGTGTGTATATAT
>JBBKCR010000034.1:442839-453879 GCA_037577295.1 Ladigesia roloffi | reverse complement strand
TTAATAAAAGTAGCCTTAATGCACTTAACTAGTGTAAGTATAATTGTGGTCAAATGAACATGAAATCATTTGCTCATCAGAGAGAATACACACCACATGACACAATTGTCCCTGGACAAGACTCCTAACACTACATTCACATTTATCTGTGATATGCCAAAAGCTATTTGAATTCACTTTGGATCAGAGCATCTTTAAATGCAATAAATGTAAATGGAACCGACAGTGAGTGGGATTATAATTTTTTCAATTGAATTAAGTAATGTTGTGGACTGTCCAAGGTGTTTCTTGACCTTTCGTCTGTGTGTACTGGGACAGAAAAATAACAAACTATTCACTGGTCTTTCTTTGCTTTTCAGTATAATCCTACTGGCCAGCTTATAAAACCATCATCAGATAAGTCTAACCGAGCAAAAATGTACGAAAATGTCATGTGATGTTCCAGAGCCCCTTATTGCTGGTCTTCGTTTACATCATGTTATAAAAGATAGTCCGGATTTAAGGATGGATGTTTGTCCGTGTTGGCGAAAAATCTGAGTGGCCTGACCCTGACATAACATTCTTCTGTGGACCATTAGGGGGTGCGGCTGTACTTCTGATTTTTGCTGAATTATGACTTTTCATTGGTGTTGTCTGTTGTTTGTTGTGTGTTGAAAACTGAACCCAAGCAGATCCCTCAGTGTTTATTTAAAAGATCTGAGACAGAATGTTCTGGACTGGTCTCAGATTCATGTATTCTATTTGCATCTCCTGTAGAAGAATAGGAAGAGAGCGAGAGCAGGAGAGAGGTAGAAAGATGGGTGATGAGAAATTTGACGAGCAGAAGAAAATGACAGGAAGATGGATGAGAGAAACGGGAGAGATGTAACTGTGCAGGTGAGAAAGAGAGAAAATGCAATGCTGTTGGGAAGATGCAGTGACGTGACAGAGCTGGGGTGAGGAACCCCCTCCAACCGGCTAAAATAAAGTATTACACCATGTGGGGTTTATCTAGAAATCCAGTATCTCCAAACCTGTACAAATATTCCGAATCAGATTTAACACCAGTTTTAAATCTGGTTTTATATATTTTTAGTTTTTAGTGAAGTGGATGTTTCTAATTAGACGGCCAGTGAATGGAAGGAATAGTGGGTTATTCTAATAAAGTTGATAAATTAATGTGAACTAGGCACTCAGAGTTGACATGAAGTTGTTAATAAGATGACACCTTTCAGAAAAATGTGCTGTGTAATGTGTTTTTAGTCATTTAAGCAATCAGGAGCTTCTGGAAAAAAACATTAACCAATAAATGAAGAAAAAAAACAGCATAAAGAAAAGAAGAGCTCTATGCTTGTAGGGCCTGTGTGTGTTGAGTCTGCAGGACGTACAGGGCACCCATCTCCCTCCAGACTCATCAGCTTAATCCCACTCTAATCAGCCTCAGGCCAATTAAAATCCTCTGTAAGGTTTAAAGCCAACGCCGCCACTTATCAGCTAATAAAGCTAAAAGATTAATTTCCTATTTTTAATTTCCTAATTAGCTCCTCAACAAACCACACAGTATTTAATTTAGAGCATCTATTTAACTCTGTAAACACGAAACACAGGTGAAACTGGTGAAACTGACCAAAGTAACTAATTAAATTAACAGAACTTCGAGTAGACTTACATGCTTTAAAAATGAAATAGTTTAAAACCTCATACACTCAACATCTGTTGTTAAATCCTGGTATGTGATGGACATGTCACCTGAAGGTCTGACAATTATATTGTTTATTGTTTGAATCTACTTTAATAAAAGTAGCCTTAATGCACTTAACTAGTGTAAGTATAATTGTGGTCAAATGAACATGAAATCATTTGCTCATTAATTCAAATAAATATAGGATCTTTGATTTATATATGGAATAAATTCAAACTGTCAGTATACTTACATACCAAAATAAATATAAATTATATATATATATATATATATATATATATTAGGGGTGTGCCGCTATTCGTATCTGAATTTGTCAAAAAGTATAATTTTTCTTATTCATCTTTGAGTAAAATTTAAATGCAGCGTCTGTCCATATTTGCCCAAATACCATATTATTCAAAAAATAATTTATTTGTGCAATTTGGGCCCACACCTAATATATATGTATACACAACCCCCCCCACACACACACACTGTTTAATGTATTTGCACAAAAAACCAAAAGCATTTCTTAGCCATTTGTGATCTTGCAGCCAAAACATATAGGACTGTACATGAAACATATCCAACTTTTTCAATTCTGCATTCTAATGTGTCCAAAGCAGTGTAAACCCTGATTCTTGTTGCATTTTACCCATTCACCAAGGGAAGGAGTGTGCCAGGAAAACGTACTTCACTTGAGAGCACCTCAGTGGTGCCACTAATAGTCCTGAGATTTGAACACATGGCCTTCTTTCACCGAATTTAAAATGCACCATGTGTTAAAAAAAAAAGTGTATTACTCTGGCTTCCAATCAGATGTTAAGGTTTTATTGAGTACATCCTAATCTGTAACTAAGTCTTAGAAACATTTACTTGCCTCACTTTGTATCTCAGCTGATTCAATAAACTTTAACACCCAACTTTAGATCAGGGTTCACCACAGCGGTGCCCCCAAGGACCACATGAGTAGCCTGCGGACCGGTCCGAAATTTAGCACAACTTACCAGTGAGCAACATCCAACATGTAATTATATCCTGTTGCTGTTCTTCTTTAATCAGATTTGCATTTATATCTGTTTGAATATGACAATACCTAAGAAAAGGTATTTACATGTTTATTATCCATGAAGTTTAGATAGACTATACTGGTATATGAAACCTTTCATAAAGGTTGGTGACCCCTGCTCCAGATGTACCTCCCAGGCATCTAAACAGACATTAAGGTGCTAAAGATCACTTTAGATCACTAAGTAAAATGTTAATTTTACCACATACTTCAAGGCCAGGCAGCTGATTTCCCCGAATTCTCAATCTCCATCTTCTCCAGCAAAAATAACTAAATAAGCACATAACAACCATTAGAAAAACCTTTTATTTAGGGTCACAGGAAGAAGGCCCATTTATGATATTTACAGAATTATCTACATACCAGAATAAGTGGAATGAGCGAGTGCTTAGGGACAGGAAAAACAAAAAGTGGAAGTGGGAGAAACTGGGCCTACAGACAGCATCTGAGCACCACCTTCAACACATCACTGCAGCTGGTGAAGAACTCAGAACCCAGAACCAAGCCGGGTCTGGTGCTCCTCCCAGCCTCTCGGTTTAGAACAGTCAGTGGTGTCGGTTTCTTTAATGTTTGGACCAGCGCAGAGTAAACGTTCTGTAGAAAGCTTCCAGCCGGTCCGACGCCAGGGCACGTCCCGTCCTCCTGCGACAGATTTAGGATGACTCCTCGTCGATCTTCGGGGCCAGATAGTATTTGATGTGACCCATATCTGCAATCTTATACTCCACCACTAAAAACAAGCAGAGGAACATCTTGAGAGCTGGTCTGAAGAGCTTTAGAGTTTATTTAACCTTAGAAACAACATTTACAGCAAGAAATGAGAATTTCTCATTCAGAAACTCAAACGGTCACAAGTAACAGGATTCAAAACCTGTACCCTTTACTGTGTGATTAAGAGTGGTACAATTTATTATCTTGGAAAAGATACTGGTCTCCATAATACTGAGATCACAGAAGGCTGTCATATGCAAATTATAGTCTAACCAACCACTATTTGAAAGTGTGACTGTTCACAGCCCCACGTGAGTTACTGGGTACTTATGTAATCCACAAGTGTCATTTTAAACATTTAAAGGAGTTGGCATCAGTGCATGAATGGGCAGGGCCAAATTTATGTAGTCAGAATAAGGAGAGCATTATAAATGCATTGGTTTTGTGACATCACAAAATCTGATGCAAACTCGGCTGCTTTTGTAGGTTATTTTCCCCACACTTGGACTGTATGAATGCAGGGGGTTAAACATATCCTTTGAACCAAACAAAGCATTTAAAAAAAAAATATTAAAGTTCCTTACCAAGAGGAATGTCTGCAGACATGCTGAGTGTGACCGTTTTGGACAGCGGTGTAGCCTTGGTGAAGAAGTTCAGGTAGTTCAACGCAAAGATCAGCTGCACTGGCTCATTCATCTCAATTGTCACCTGAGGGGAAAAATTCATTATTACATATATAATCTTCATTTTCACAATCACTAACATACTAACAGGATAAGTGAACTGAAAGTACTAACTTGCTAAAAAATTAAGGACCAACATCCCCTTAAAAACTTTGACAAAACATTTATGTATTTTCAAAGCATCATGACTCATGTGTGATATACTTCCCCAATTACACACCTTTAACAAGGTGGCGCTGGAGCACCATCTGGTGGTTAATGTCAGGCATTACATTTTCATAGTTTTTTTTTTTTACCCCTACAGTTTTTACTTTGATATTGTATGAATATTGACATACTCATGTCACCTTGTGTAGCAACTTCCATTTCTTAAGGAATAAATGTAGAGATCACTACTTTATTACTTCACCGACCTCTAGAAGGACTATATAGTGAAACATTAATTTCATTGTATATATACTGATGAGTAAAACTTATGTAACTGTGGTAAATACAGAAGCGTCCTAGGTTTGTCTCTTGCTGGGTTTATCTGTCTTTATAAATTTAGGCTCATTTAATTTCTACAGAAACTAGGAAAAAGCTTTCATTTTTTTGTTTTTGACAGAAATGTCTTACAGCCTCGTCCTCTTTGTCCACATTGCTGGTCTGGGACAATTTGATGTTTCCAGTTCCCAGTTCACCGCTGGCAGAGAACTTCACTCCGTCTTTTGCGCAGGAAATCATGACGGCGTCGCCAATCTGCGACAGATCTCTGCAAATTCGGGCAAATTCACCCGAGGGCATCTTCACCACACAGCTGTACTCCTGCTCCTGAGGACACAAGATCAGATCAGTGTAAACTTCCCTTGAACACAACAAAAAGATGAAAGCAGCTGTATAACATGTATAGATGTGATTAAAACTTACTGGAATTCCAAGCTGCTCCACATCCAAGTCCATCAACTTCATTTCATAGTCGGACACTTTCTCCTGATCTGGGCAAAGACAGGAGAACATGTTAGTGGAGCCATGCTGTTTCCAATTATTCCAATTCGCTTAACCCCACATTTCTCAAAAACATTAATACTCAAAATGCAGCTAAGCTTACTGAGCGTCTCGAACACCAGAGCCAGTGAGTCAGCATTGTCCTCCGCCCTCAGAGTAATGATGTCCTCATTTCCAGCACACTTCAGGATCTTTGACATACTAAAAAACAAACAAAACCCTTTAGAATCAGTTTGAGTGACAAAAAATACTGTAATTAACAAAAAAGAATTGTACTAAATCTTTCCATTACATTAGCCTTTAAACCAAAATTGTGTTTGTGCAGTTTAACTTGTCTTAAACTAAAAACGCATTTAGCAATCTTTGTTATATAGTTTTTGGTGACAGCTTATGGAACTAACTGGGTTGAAGCATCTCTCATTTAAAATTACAAGACTGAAAGACCTCATACACAGCATTTAATGACCTATTTTTGATGTGCACAATCAATGCAAAATTGGGGTAGATTTTAATTCTATAATCCCAGGTTTATAGTGTAGATCATCTGTAGGTTAAATCAGTCTGCAAGAGAATAAGCCACACGTTCATTTTTCGAAACGAACATATACAATTTAAATGTGGAACAAGGTGTGTAAGTGAATCTTAACTCTGGGTTTATTCTATGAGGGTTTCTTTAATTTCCCACAAAAAATGTGCTTGCACATAACTTAATATATTATACAAATGTTAAAGGGCTTTAAAATCTCAAAAACATGTTTTAAATCATCCCTATTTGAACAAGCAAGAAAAACTACAGCTTTGACAGAGCCGGTACTTTCTTTTCCCGCCAAACCGAGCGCGCGAAAATGACGTCACGTCCTCCTACAAGACATTTGTTTCCCATTTTCTTTGTTTTAAACTTTTATTTGTTAAATATTACAAGGAACGATAATCTTACAAAAACGTTTCGCGGTCTGTTATATCGAAAAATTAAAACAAACAAATAAAAAAGGCGCGTAAATAAATAAACAATGGCCTGGGCATGTACCAACATGCCCGCGCGCTAAAATTTCATAACAGATACGAATTTGTACAAATACCACTATCTAACGGAATAACTGTAAATAGCGAAATGATATATCTTGGAATAACCTTTTTAAACCAATAGTAATACACATGAGTATAACAACGGTGGATTTTATTTGACGAGTAGGCTTACGATGTTAAATAAACAGTTTATTCTTATTTCTGAGATATTTGCTACTTATAACTGCATGGCAACACTTATTACATAACAGCCTTATGTATAAAAGCACCCCAGATTTGACTGCATCAATAGAAAAAACGACTTCAGATAGTTTATTCAGTTTTTAAGCATAAATTTAGTTATCTTTATACGAGATTTCTGATATGTATTTTACTCGATTTTGACCTAACGTTGCGCAATGCTGTTGAGTGGATCAGGTCAAAGTGGCATCTTTTCGAAGCTGTCCGTTCCACCTTAAACGCTGCAGCAGTGTTATTCTGGCGCCAGATTGGATCTACCACAGAATTTAAGGTGGAACAGAAATATCCAATAAGAAGCAGCCACTTTAAACTATTTTATAGCACATACCTTTTCATTTGCACTACAAAGTAGATTATTAGCCTGCTTATTAACTTGTCTGGCCATATTGACGGGTTTAAAGTGTATTTTAGAGCTGAAGACTCACCTGCTGAGGTTGACCCCCATGGCCAGGTTTCTGTCGCAGCGGTACGAGTCGAACCCATCACTACGAAGTGTGAGCTGCACCAGGGACACATGCGACGAATCCATACTCTGCAGGGAGATCCCAGACGAGCTCACATCCCAGCACGCCTCTGTGATCAGATCCTTCAGGGCCTCCAGGACCTTCTTCAAAATGGAGCCTTGCACGAGCCGTGCCTCGAACATTCTGGAGCTGGAGAGGTGTGTGTTTTTAAAGAAGGAAAGAGAGAGAAAACTAAAATGCAACCAAGCACTAAGATCTGACAGAGCTCTCCTAAAGTGTCCGACCGATGCACAAGGCGCCCAAAAAGTGCTTTCTGCGCGCGCTTTCAGACCACTTTTGATGTGAAAAGGACTACGCAACTTCCTCTGACTGAACTAAACTCCGCCTCGGAGAGTGTGTTCAGCCGGGCGGCCACAGGATGTGCCTGTTTCACACTGCAAATAAAAATAAATGTTAGAATTAAGATCAATATAAAATAAACCATTATTAGTCCCACAAATGGGAAAATTGAATTAGTAAATTATATTAGAATAAATTAATATTATATTATATTATTTGAAATAAATGTAATACATTTGTATTTGTATACAAAACGGTATTATTCCAAGTGTGAAAACAAGTGGGTGTTAGACCCTATAACACCTTTTACATCTTCAGTTAAGGAGAGTATTTATTTATTTTAAAATTCATTTTATTACACACTAAGACGCATTTTTGCAAACTTGTTCATTTCAAAGCTGGAAAAGGGATTTTAAATCGTTTTCACAACCTAAAATCTACATAAAAAGACATGTAACAGTAACTTTTTTTTACTCTGTCTCTCTCTCTCTCTCTCCCCTTCTCCCCCGTCTATGGCAGTGCGTTTTAACATGTAATACCCAGAGGTAGGTCAGATATCCGTAATTCAGTTCTTTCAAGTAAAAATACAACTTTCGTTTCAGATATTTTTAGTACAGTTGGTACTAGTCATAATTACAATCTAGATATCCGAAGAGTCTTTTTAAGACTATACTGTACTGAATTAAAAATATCTGAAGCAAAAGTTTCTCTTAGTAAGAACTGTATTTTAAAACCTGTAATGTTCACTGTACACAGGAAGAATGTCGTTCGGACAACAAAAACAAGTTTCGTACGCGCGCTTTCCATCATTGTTTCCGCTCCGATCCACACTCCGCCCATTAGTCCGGCAGCAAGCAGTTCCACCACACGGCCACAGAGCGTCGCTGTTTCTCAATTTTTACAGCCGAAACCAGCAGAGAAAACAGAGACGGGGCTAAATACACAGAACGAAAATATAACATAGAAACACAAAGAATTGTGTTACGAGAACACAATATACGATTATAAATAATTAAAAATAACACAAAAATACCATTGTAAAAGTCTTCAGTCACCCCTCATTTTTTTGCATTTTGCTGTTAAACAAAAACATTATTCTGCCTGTCAACCTGTCTTATATTTGTCATTTTGAGTAGATTAATGAAAGAAATGGGAACAAAGGTTTTACTGACAGGCTGCAGTTCCAATCACTCAGCATTCAGCACCACCAGTGTGTGTCTTAAAAAACAAATAAACATTGCTCTGAAATTGTCAGGTTCAGAAACAGGACTAAATGAGAGTTTTTGAAATCAACAGAGTTGAACTTCTTCCTTCCCAAAGCAAACACATAAACGCTCTGCACTGTTCTGCTTAAAAAACCCCCCAACTTACTTCAAAGCTGCCACTGTAGACTCCCATTTTTTTTACAAACTGCACAGACTCTATCCTGCCATGCAATGTCATAAATAGAGAAATGCACAAAGCCTGGATAAGTAAAACAGTAATAAAAAATATTCTGTACTTTGAAAAAAAAATGTACTTGAGTATTTCCAGTAAAATTGTTGTTTTGTTTCATTCCTCAAGCACGAATCGGCACCAGAGGCTTTGAACAGTTGCTACTTTGACAAACTAGGTGGTGCTGTTCTCTGAAGATAGAGAAGGAGAAGTCTAGTCAGTCACTCACAATGGCACACTACAAAAGAGGCAGTTAGCAGCGTTTGAAATTATGCAATTAAAAGCACCATGGGTTAAAAAGACCATGGGTTTGAGGACAACATCTAAAAATGTATGGTGTCTGTGGTGTGAAGTGGCTCCAGTATTTTAAAATAACATGTAAACCCAGGGAAACTGGTGTTAACCTTTTTTTATCTTTAGCATTACTTTAGAATTCATAATACTCATTGGACTGTAATGAAAAGAAAAAGAATTGCATTTAATTGCTGTCATAAACAGGAGAATTAGAGAGGAAGAAACGTTAATATAAAATCTTTACTGTAAGTTTATACATTTTTCATTTCAAGTTAGATAAATTCAATAAATCATGTGTAAAACCTACATATACGTAAATACAAGTTTTGTTTCAACAATTATACCACTCCAGATTATTACTTTTTTATGAATAAATGTTTACAGTTGCACACAAACATTACATTTTACAACCAATTCTTGGAATTTAACTGAAAGTGTGATGAAAGTGTAGGTCATATTGTTTGGCCCTGTTCAGAACCGCAGAGAGCTCCAGCTCCAGACTCTCTGCACCAAGCAGGAATTTCCCAGTGACTGCAACAAGCTGGAAGGAGATCAAGATGAAGTAATGCCTAAGCTCTTCCAAACTGAATGAATTACAGATACTCCAGACCCCCAGAGAACATCAAAGCTGTATGAGCCGGAAAACCCCCCAAAGCAATGGCATGTTCACTGTAACCTCACTTAACACTTCAGTGGTGTCTCATTGATACTGTAAATATATTTATGTTATAAAATAAAGATATTAGTACTCTAAATCCTTGTCAAAGAGACAATGTTCATGTCGATACTGTATGACTCATCTGACTTTGACTTGTGATGCTTTCAACAATCATGATTGTTACAATTTAGCACAAGCTGTGGTTGCTATGGTCACAGTGCCATAGTAGTGAATGAATGAGGGAGAATATAAATGATGGATAAAGATGTTTAATAAAGTTAATCAAACAAAACCGCAGATCTGCAGGACTTTTTGCCACTGTTGCTTTGACACATGTCAAGATAATTCAATTGTAATATGTAAAATGTTTCTCTCTAGATTTAACAGTGTATCTACTAGGCTAAAATAGCATATAGCATAAAGTAGCATAAAGTATCATGTAATATCCATCTATATATAAGCCGAGAGCACAATGAGAGTCAGTAAGCTGGTGAATATTTTTTTTAAATAAGTAAAGATATGGTATGGCTGGGTGGGAGGTATTAAATAATTTTTGTATTGGTGCTAATGTCATTGAAGTTACACCACTTGACTGTATTAATATACACTAAATTTACATTATGTACATCAGGGGCGGATGAAGCTTTTCAAAAGTGTTCTGAGATAGGGATGCAAAGTTATAAATACAATTTAATCAATTTAATACTAAATAATATGAGTGCAGGGGATGGAATCACATTTTAGCAAAAGTGGGGGTGTTGAATCCCCCCCGTGTGCTATACCCCTGATGTACATTATGATCTCCACTGTCATCTTATTTGCGGCTCTTAGCAACGATGGACTCCGCCCCTAGTGTACATACTGCTTAACATATGTACGAAAGTATGTGGACACTGTTATTACTGTTATAAGTATTATTTTCATCATGGGCGTCCTCCCCATTCCATCAAAGGGGGACGTGCCCCCCTCACATTTCATAATTACTCGTTTGGACCCACACACATTTAACATAAATAACATAATAATTAGTAGGAGTGGAATCCACTCCACTTCATCAATAGATTAATCCGAGCAGCCTGTCTGTGCACTGTCGATTCCTTTCACTCGCACGCGATGAGTCTTACATTAGAGATGGGAAGTTCGGCTCTTTTCAGAGGCTCTTGTGGCTCGGCTCCCAAAAAAGAGCCGGCTCTTTCGGCTCCCAAACTCGGGCACGTTTCAAACCACGAGTGTATGGCTTTAGTTTATTATCACCTGTAGCTAGTGTTGTAGTACTCGAGACTGGTCTCGGACTTAAGACCGGTCTCGAGACCGTTTTCTGCTTTCTCGGTCTCGTCTCGACCCTTCAAAGTCTCGGTCTTGACCAAGTCCTCGCGACCAGTTTAGTTTATATAATCATGTTAACAAAAAACTCCAACAATTATCCATCATTACAAATAAATTCTAATAATAATAATAATAATAATAATAATAATAAT
>JBBKCR010000034.1:402659-414927 GCA_037577295.1 Ladigesia roloffi | reverse complement strand
TTTGCTGTTGTATTGTTTGCTTAATGTATGTACTGGCTTTCTCTAAAAGTAAACTAAAGCTAGTAATGCATTACAGTGATTTACCAGGATTTAGTCACCGTTTCAAACAGGAATAAAAACATAAAACATAGAGGCTCGTGGTCCTGCACATTTTTTCGTGGTCTAGCACTACCATCATGTGCTGTACACTGGCCCTCCAGGTCTGGAATTGCCCACCCCTCTTTAACAGCATTAATTTCCTGCTTTAGAATCAGTCTGATGGTGTTTTTATTTCTCTGAGTGTCTACGTCTGTTGTTGTTTTATATATAATGTTTACCATAGTGAGTGTATTTTGAGTAAAATAACCAGAGCTATATATTTACCACTGTTACTCCATAACAATGCCCAGCCATTTTATTTGATTTGTTTTAGAGACAATCAGTGTGGACCAGACTGTTGCTCAGGCCTTCAAGCTGAGAGCATACCAGGACATCATTATTAACATCGTGGATACCAAGGTGCCCAAAACCTGTTTCCTTGATATGTCAAAAACAAAAACAATGCATGTCATTTGAAAGATATTATATAAACATATTTGCACCATATTTTTAAAGCTCCAGAGTTATAAACTAGCTTTGTTATAGATACAGACTATTATTATTACTATTATTATGATTATAATTAATGATACAACTAATTAGCGGGAGGCTATAAAGGATATTAAATATGAAGACAAGCAGAATGGTGGACCTAAAGGTCCTGAATGCTGAGAGGTTGTAACTCCTATAGCTACTTATTTTTTAGGCTCTTTGCAGCCTGTCACAGTGAAACATTTGGTGACATTTCTTACATTTAATATTCTCAATATGTCAGTTTGACAGGCAGAGAAAATTATTTTTTCACCAACTTTTCCATATTATTCGAGGGACATTCCTAGTATCACCTGCAGCTCAGTGAATCATGCTTGTTTTGGCTTCTCAGATTGAAGCTCTTTATAAGTTTGCAATGATGAATATTGGTTTCAGCTTTTTTTGGATTGGACAAATCTTTATTTTTGTTTTCCAGGATGTGACTCTGGATCTGGTGGAACTGACATTCAAAGACCAGTACATCGGCCGAGGGGACATGTGGAGGCTGAAGAAAAGTCTGGTTGGTTAATTTAACTTTGAGTGCTGGCAGAATGACTGTGCTTGTGGTCAGGAAGCATTTGAAATTATTATTATAATAGTCATTAGTATTAAATTACTTATCAGAATCAGAACACTGTGTTGACCCTGAAGGAAATTGCTAAAGCTACAACAGCCCAGATACACAGAAACAAAAATGACATAAAATATAATAGAGATGAAACGAAATCTCTTCAGTAAAGGCATTCGACATTTCACTGAAGTTTTTAAAGTGAATTCTGTAAGTCAATCGCAAATCTTTTTTTCTGTACTGTTCTGCATCATTTTCCCCTCCAGGTGAACACGTGTGCTTATGTGACTCAGAAAGTGGAGTTTGCAGGAATCAGGTAAAAATAAATACATACATATATACCGTTGGACACCCTCTAGATTTTCCTCCTTGAAAATTGGGTGTGTCTTATATTCAGGAGTGTCTTATAGGCCAAAAAATATGGTACATAAATAATGTAGGTTTCCTCTCTATGAGCATCGGCACTTGGCAGCTTGTAAAGTACTGTACAGGGAGTCCTCAGGTTATGACACAGATCCATTCCTTAACATTGACGTAACCCAAATTTAGGTGATAGTCAAAACACACCTAGGCTCAGTTACTTAGCATTCCTTACACAGTAAAACCATAATGTAGAACATAAAAACATTACTAAGCCACAGATAAAGGAAACTTCCTCCACATTACTGCGTATTCGTCTGGTGCGCTGAACCAAACTAGTTAATCCAAATAGTCCGTAAGTACGACACTAACAGCATGTGCTGAAACAATCATGTCTCAATTTTTAAGGGAGTGAGTTGTATGTCGAGACTGTCATAACTGTAAAACATTTGTTACAATTTCTTTCATTTAAATAAATAAATGAGACAGTTTGACAGGCAGATTTTGCATAGTGCTGTATTTTTATTGTTGTCTTTCTTTATTGCAGGGCACAGGCGAGTGAGCTGTGGGTGAAGGGCGAGAAAGTGACGTGTGGTTACATCAGTGAGGACACACGGGTGAGAAACCTTTACACACACTGGTGTTAGTGCACTAGCTGAGAAGTATGTGTCAATTTTCCATTGACACAAGGAACCACGCCGTGCCGCAAATAAATGTTTTTTCATTACAAATAAAGCTACCTGAGCAACCCGGCTTGGTGCACAGTCTCTGTGGAATGACAGTGTTGAATGCTGAGCTGATGTTGATGAACAGCAAACTGTGCAGGACTCAACAATTTGAACACTACCCCTGAAATCACTTGCATATTAGCATTTTTTGCTTTTGTATAAACAATAATATATACCAAATCCAGTCCTAGAGAGGTTCAGTGTCTAGCACAGTTTGATGATTTACCTATTTTAAATGCACCTGGGCCAGTTCACTTATTTATTACCAAGTTTAGTGAGTGAAAAGATGTTTATTATTCAAGATTCCAAGTGAATAAAATAATGTAACATAACTATATATTTGCAGTACTTTTTTATTAGGTCATTCGGGAATAAGGGAAGATAGAGTGAATTAAATTTAAGAAATGACATTGAACAGGCTTAAAAATATACGGACAATACTGATTTTTTTACTGTTGCATTGCATGCATGGTAATTACAATACTGTGCAAAAGACTTCAGCCTGTCCAAATGTCTGCACATTCCTATAATAAACATTTTAAGGGATGGATTTTGTTGAGGAATGATCTGATGAAGTTGTATTTGGTTTTGCGTCCACCCTCTAGGTGGTTTTCCGATCCACTTCGGCCATGGTGTATATATTCATCCAGATGAGCTGTGAGATGTGGGACTTTGATATTTACGGTAAATCTATAGCCTCTGTTACCTCAGTGTCTTTTGGGCTTGGTTAGCTTGTGTTCTCTATGAGTATTTCCACTGGTTTATAATGTTATATTCCATTATACTACCATATACCATCTTATATACTGTTATGTTCCCATATGCCATATTATATACCTTTATATTTCAATATACTATATTATTTTCCCCTATGTTTCCATATACCGTTTTATATGCCATTATATTTCTAGATATACAATTATATTTTTATATACCATATTATATGCCATCATTATTCCATATATCGTATTATATACTGTTAGCACAGAGGTGGATGTTATAATAATACAATTTTCATGTATTTAGTAAGAATCCTATATGTTTCCATATACTGTTTTATATGCCATTATATTTCTAGATATACAATTATATTTCTATATACCATATTATATACCATCATTATACTATATATCATATTATATACTGTTAGCACAGAGGTGGATAATAATACAGTTTTCATGTATTTAGTATGAATCCTATTTAAAAGGGATACTATCTGAATAAAATTATTCATCATTCGTATTAGTAGTACAGAACACCAGGTCCGAGAGTAAATTGGATTTTTAGCTTGGCAGTGAGTGTATTTTCTTCAGAATATTCGAATAAATGCAAATAACGTTTTCATATTCAAGCTAGCCCAGGTTAATGACGCACTTGCTTGAGGTACTTATTGCAGTACTCTTGGCGGAAATGCCTAAAGTGCATGCTGGTAACAGCATGATGCTAATGCAGTAAACAGTTATGTTCTGTGCTATTGTGTTAGCCTAACCACTCCCAGAGCTCTCCTCATTAAAGTTTATTGTTGTTCCATCAGACACCTGTTTCTGCTTGATTCGTACCTTTATGAAATTTAATTAGGATGTGGCGATGGCCCTTGACACATCAAAGCGCTGGCTGGAATCCAGACACAAACATGTAATAATCTGACCAGCTCCCAAAACATTTGCTTCTGTTTGCACATAAAACCTTTTTTATTGCATCCTTCTGTGTTTTAACTGCACATGTCTCTTTATACTGGACTTTTCTTAGATTGATTTGCCTATACATGTTCTCTGTCTGCTTTTATTTTTTATAATAATCTTATTTAATCTTACTTAATTAACCACCTTTTAATCGAAGTTTGATTAGTTCGTACTGCTGGAAACTGTACATTTCCGTTTGGGTTGAATAAACTATCAATCTACACACCTATCCACCTACTTAGGTTTTCTGAAGGCAATAATTAGAATGATCAGAAAGGGTTTGCAGAAAGTTTGTTTTCCAGGATCAGGGTTGGTCAACACTGCTTTGTATAATTCACACAGGTGCCTCAGACTTTTGCACAGTCCTGTATGTAGAGTGTGTAAAACTAGATCAGTCCGTTCATGCAGCTTCTTGTCCTTTTTTAAAGGGGATCTTTATTTTGAAAAGGCTGTCAATGGTTTCCTCTCTGACCTGTTTGCCAAGTGGAAGGTGAGTTTCTGTTTTCATTCATTTGAGCACTATTTGAGATTTTCATGTGTGCTTTAATGTTATAATTTATCTTTATTTCAATCGAGAACTGTTTTTGTTTTCTTGCAACAAAAACAGGAGAAGAACTGCAGTCATGAGGTCACAGTGGTTCTGTTCTCACGGACTTTCTATGCTGCTAAATCTCTTGGTGAGTTTAGTCATCAATAATGAATTAGTGTGATTGCATAAGCTTAATATCTATTAATATTACATTATTATTATTATTATTATTATTTTAGCGATATTTTGGCATCTCTTGTTCTTCTACAGTTTTATAAATACTGGCATGGATCCTGTGCCTGTATGTTTATATCAGGTGTAGTGTATTCAGATACTGAGTATTGATCATGTTAAAGTTCGATATTATTGGTCAGGTTGCCTCTGTAATGTATGAAGATAGAGATTGGAATATCCTTTGAAGTGTGTAGCAGCGCGAGTATCTCTGAGCAAGTGTAAGGATGTCATGGCTTTGGTGGCTGGAAAGCGACAAAAACACAGACGGAACTATTTTGGAGTTAAAGTCACAGCAGACTCGTAAAAAGACTTCCAGACAGTAAAGCTCAGGTCCTTTATGAAAAAGAACATGTCTTTGATTTTTGTAGTTGAATTAAAAACAATTAGCCCATGAACCCGACACTTTTCCCAACTGTTTTTGGCTAAGATTGAATCGCTCTCTTTCAGCCATTCTGAACCATAATCGGCTTGTTAATAGACAGTAATACATGGCAAGTTAACATTCTTTCTCTGGTTCAATGGTAAAAATCGCCTCTAAGTTAAAGGATTCATAAAAGGTGCCACTTTAATACCCCGTTGTGAGCATAATTAATTTTATTTTGCCCATAAAACCAGAGTTTGTGTGCCTCCAAAATGGTTACAAAGCAGTTACACTCCATATTATTTTGCAGAAATGCAGTCTAGATGAATGAAACATTCTCATGAATGTTCTCGTTTTCATTTTTGCAGTCTCTTTTGTCCATTTGTTTAAGCTCATCCTTTGGTGTCTTGTGTTTTTAAACTTGTCCCATCAGACGAATTTCCTGAGAGTCAAAGAGGTGCGATCAGGCAGGATCATGAAGGACGTTTCTATGAGGACTTTTACAGGTGTGAGAAAATACTGCATCTCTCCTGCAGTGCACTCACCAGTGTGGTGGTGGTGTTAATGTTGTTGTTAATGTTGTTGTTATTATACAGCCCATTGTGCTGATGGCCTGTGCTGTGTTTTAGGGTTGTGGCCCAGAATGAAAGGAGAGACGAGTGGACGTCTCTGCTGATCACTATTAAAAAACTCTTTATTCAGTATCCTGTACTGGTGCGCCTTAAAGGAGCAGGTAAACTTTAGAGGCAGAAACACGCTTACACACTTCTTAAGGTCACTTTAGAAGTCATTTTCTTAAAAGCTAGAGGTAAACACTCATGCACTTGTCCCGGTCACGTATAGGAACAAGAGCACACTTAGAAGGTTGTCTGGGTGATGTACACATTTCTTAAGGTGTCATTTAAAAGCAGAGACATAGTCATACACTTCTAAAGGTCTCTTTTAAAAGCAGCTATACACTTACACACTTGTCCAGGTCACACTTTGGAGCAGGAACACATTTAGACACTTTTAAAAGCAAGTACACACTTCTAAAGAACCAGAAGGAAACGTCACTGACCCAGGAGGAAAATGCTTGTGCTAAAACTACGCAGACACACAGACACAATAGCAGTATAAAATATGGTATAAAGTCTAATTAAAGCTCTTCAGCATATACTATGTACTAACTACAATTTACTATGTCCACAAAATGCTGTGGTGAGTAAGAGAAGAGGATTTAAATACTGTAGATAAATAATTAACATTACCGCTGAAGTTTGCTAGTAACCTAAATCGTGGTTTAAAGTTGTTCTCTATATTGAGTCTGTTATTGCAGGTAATAGTGACATAAGTAGTGATATTTGTACACGAAAGTGTCTTTTAAAAATAGGTACACATTTCAAAACATTTTTTACTCATTAGCTGCATTCCCCTTATACCTTAAAAAACAAAACTTTAGAATCCAGCTGTGTCTTGGTTCAGAAAAACTAAAACTGACTGGACACAAACCTTTACCCAATCCTAAAAATTTTATATTTCATATAAAGGTTTTATGTGTAGTGAGATGTTGTCTATTCTGGGCTCATTTCTGTGATCCTGTATTTTTTCGGTTTCACAGATGGATTCCCATGTGGTCAAAACTCCACTGCAGCGCAGGGGAATTATCTAGAGGCCATAAACCTGTCCTTTAACGGTTTGTACAGACTGGAGCTTCTCTAACAATTAGATGTTTTCATCATCTTAAAAAAACTCCAGAAACTGTTTTTGTGGTTTTATTTTTTTAAAGAATTTGAAAGCACAAGGAGCACTTTTAATTACATGATCTCTAATAAAATAATTAAGAAACTTAACTTATAAAGTAACTAGATTGTAAGAATATTACAATGTGTAATATGACATATCTTAAAAAATAGGCCATTTTAAATAACCCAGCAGGTGTTGTGTGTGTGTGTGTGTTTGTATGTATGTGTGTTACCTGTTCACATGCTGTAATGATGCAACACTGTCCTTGTTTCTGTTACAGTCTTTGATAAACATTATATAAACCGGAATTTTGACCGTACGGGTCAGATGTCGGTGGTCATCACTCCAGGTGTCGGCGTGTTTGAGGTTGACCGGCTCTTGATGATCCTCACCAAACAACGCATGATAGACAACGGTGAGATCCAACCAGGGGTCTGTCGAGGGGGCTTAAACTAACATAACCGTGATTAAACAAAATAAACAGAAGTGTAATTTTTGAATCAAATATAACCTGTGATATTTAAAAAAGATTGAGTACTTAATTGGACAAAATAAAAAATACCAAAATCTAAAAATCTTTTTAAATCCAAAATCCTAATCTTTAATTTTTTATTTTCTGTATTCTATTACAGCATGCATGCTGTTGTGGGCAAAAGTTTGCTCACCACCTAGTCAAAGAATGTTTTGTTTAGTTTAAACAATATGATGGAGTGTTATATTACAAAATAAAATCCCCAAAACGATTAGTCCAAGTGTTTACTTGTGTTTGTGAACTGTAGGTTTAACTTTTCATGTGGTTTTTGTCCGTCACACCAAAAATCATGAACAGGCCTAATGTAAAAATCTCTTCTACAAGTGGGAATGTGCAAAGCTATTAGTTACTTTGAAAACATGAAAATAGGAAATGTACTAACAAACCAGCAAAACCACTTTGGGCCCTATTGTGCTTTGAGGTGGTGTAAATTAGAACACTCAGCTGCAATAGCAGGGGCTTAGAGCTGTGATTCTGTGATGTGTGCAAAGTGGTTATGTGTTGGTTGTGTTTGTGTATGTGTGTGTGTGTGTGTGTGTGTTGTAAATGACAGGTATTGGTGTGGATCTGGTGTGTATGGGAGAGCAGCCCCTCCATGCTGTTCCACTTTTTAAGGTGTGTCCAAATATTAACATCCAGTACACACAAATCCAGTGCAAACTCAGACGATTCTCCCTAGTGGTGATGGGCATGTTGACCCATATCATGATAGGATATTGTACATGATAACACTATCACACATAATAATGAAGATATTGTCTTTTGCCTGTCCCAGCATAAGATTGTAATGAGGAACATTTAGAAATTGCAGTTATTATACAGATTATTGTGTGGATATGGCGAAGAGTTAAAGAGTTATCATTTTGTGCATTATCAGGTGCAATTATCTTATATGTGCTAATATGTGCTGTAACAGACTCAATGTGGAGGAAAAGCTCTAAACTATTACTTATGTTAATTTGTACTACTCTACCAGTATTTTTTTATAGTGTTTATATCCCCCTCTCTTGCTGAAAGCAGCATTGTGTGTGCCTTTACAGTTTCCTCCAGGATTAATACATTTGTTTTATTTTGATTTTGGTCAGAAGTGATGTTGCTAAGAGATGTTTAGATAATTGTTGTTACTAAGATGTAACAATTTCACATCTCCAAAGTTACACAATCGTACAGTCCCTGGTGACTCCAGACTGGATGACTACAACCTGCCCCACTGGATCAATCACAGGTGAGATGGCCCGGGGATGGAGAAAAGATACAGTGCTGTAATTGAGCCGTCCCTTATTTCTTTATATTTTGCTTCCAAATAGCCAGACTTTCTTGTATTTTTAACTGTAGTCTTGAGAATCAGACTTTCAAAGATTCTCATTTTCAGTCCAGTCTCTGAACCTGGCCAGTTTCAGAGGAATGTTTGTTAAGCCACACAGTGGCCTACGTATTAATAATTTAACTAGATCAAAGGCCATCTAACTGAAGTTCTGAATCAATGAAATAACAGGTGCAAATGAGTCCAGATGATCAGGTGGTGATCAGTATACTGGTGGTGCTGAACGCTGAGTGGTTGGAACTCCTTTATATTTGCTCCTTGTATTTTTAGGCACTTTGCAGCCTATAGCTGTGAAACATTTGTTCCATTTTCTTTCATTTTATCCCAATAAGACTATTTACTAAGAAGACAATAGAATTTATGAATCAAGCTAAATGTACAAAGTTTTGTATAGCTTGGTGCACGTTTTTATGAGTAGGCTCTGATTTACAGGAGTGCCCCTTATTGCTGTAGACCTTAGTGTCCTGTTTTGTGAATTACATTTTAATTTTACAGCTTCTACACATCCAAGAGTCAGAACTCCTGCAGCTGCTTCACCCCCAGGATTAAACTTGCTGGCCGGAAGGTGAGAGATTGCATAACTGTGTTCTTATTTATCCCTTGATTGAGTTCAGGGATGGGGTTAGGGGGTCTATTAATAAGATGGAAAAACATTTGGTGATAGCAGTGACATTGCAAGTTGGTAAACATGCAGTGTTGTAAAAAAAAAAGTCTCTACACCCCAAACACACACACACACTGTGTGTGCAATATGTACGTTTACATTTGAAGCATTTTGCAGATTCTAGTCCAGAATGACCTAAACGCATACAGGTAGTCCAGGAGTATAAACATCGCTCATATTAATAAACCAAAACTTAAAATTAAGGGCAGCTAGTAGTCTACGATTCTGCCAGAGATTTAGTTAGTCCACCACAACTCTCAATTCACACACAAAAGTAATATATATGTTTATTTATATATAATAAATATTCAAGACTAACATAAAATTGTATCTATACACATTTTTTACAGCCCCATGCTGAGAAATCCAAGAGCAGCAAAGACCACTGTGAGTTATTATGTTTTTTGATAAATATACTGATTTTAATGCATTCATATTTGAGGAAGTGTATGGTTCCTTGTTTAACACTCTTTAACATCTTGGTTTGTTTCTTTCAGCTCTTGGAGCTTCGAAGGATTCTGAAAACAGTCTGCCCATTCAGGTGGATTATGATGCATATGACGCTCAGGTCTTCAGGCTTCCGGGACCTTCCAGAGCCCAGAGGAGCACCAACTTCAGGTTTGTTAAACCCTCCAAACATGGAACATTCAGCATTATTTACATATTTGTAATTACTCTTTTCAATAAGAAGTAATTACTTTTTAGCTGAATCTAAGAAGTGGGTGAAATATCATTTTGATTTTAGACTGAGTTCAGTTGTGTTTAAGTGAAACCCGCTGGACAAATAAGAGTCTAGTCCTCTCATTTAAAGAAAATGTATAAAACAGGTAGGGCTGGACTCGAATATTAGAATTTTCGAGTATTTGTTTGGCGGGATGGCATTCGAATTTTGAGATTTGAATATTCGAAAGAAGAAAAAAAACATTTTACACGTGACTTCGATCCCTGCAAAACCAAGAGCGCCTAGCTGCTGACACCTGGAAACATGTGACCTCCTCTCTTTACAACCCATGACATCAATTATAAAACTAGTGGATAAATACGTAAATCTTTCAGTTGAAAATAATATTCACACAACATATTTAATGTTAATAATCAATAATATTTTGTTTTTGCTCATTTATTGAACTATTTTTGCTCATTTATTGAACACACACACTAAAAACCCAACATGACCTTTCCAACGAGCCTGAGCACAGAGTTCTCCTCCACTAATCTCCTCCACTAATATACAATGTATATACATTAGGGGCGCATCAAGAAGAAGACCATGGTTTATCCTGTAAAAACAAGTATTTTTAGCCACAGCAGAACACTTATGAAGGTGTTTGAAGGGGGTTTTTGACCAGCAGTGAGAATTTTATAGGAGAAATTTGCAATGAGTCCCAGAGAAACGCACCCAGGAGACACGCGGTGAACTGCGGAAAAAAAATAAGAAAAATAATTTATTTTGCATGTTTACAACTGGCTGGTGGTGGTAAAAATGCATTTGAGTTGATTTTGAGAGGTTTGTGTGAGTTTTGAAAGTTTTGTGGCTTTTTGTGAAGACGCTATCTGGCTAGCGGGTTTCCACTGGCTAATAGGAGCTTGCCGGTCGGCCGGGTCTCGCGAAAAATTCAAAATGGGCTATGTGGCTATTAAGGCAGAAAAAGAAAAGCTGTGTTAAGCGGTTTGTTAATTATAATACTACTTTGAAAATATGGATTTCTGAATCCAAGATAAGAATACATTCAGCCCCCTCCCACCGAAGCTTCAAATATTCGATGTTTTTCACTACCGAATACTTGAAGCTCGAAAAATGGCACTGGGAGCAGCCCTGAAAACAGGTAGCAAAAATGTGAAATAGACAGACACTGGCTAAATAATGTAAAAATACAAACAAACCTGGAATTAAAAATGCAAAGTGAAGATAAGTGGACTCTGTCTTATCTTTAAAGGCCTCATGCAGTTTTGTATGCTGAGTATCCTGCTGTGCTGTTTCAGGTCTGGCCGGGACCGAGAGGCCAGTCGGAAAAGTTGGGGTCCGGCAGAGTTGAGCAGTGCTGCTGGCTGCTCTCCTCCTGTCCGTCCAGCAGGGGGTCCCGATGAGCAGCGCAGCCTGGCGTCCGATGACAGCCTGGGACACATCTCCAACATCCTGCTGATCCCACGGCAGATCCAGGGCCAGTATGAGGTCAGCAGCTCACTTGGGTACACCAGCTGCACCAGAGGTAAGCTCCAGTTCCAGGACCAGCATCAGTCAGTCAAAACTGAGACTTTTAAATCAGAACCAGAAAACGTCCTTGATCCCAGAGGAAACTGTTTATGCTACAGCTGAATAAACAAGAACAATAAGAAATATCATGTTAAATCAAAATAAAACTCTCCAGAAAACACTATGTACAGTGTACACTATGCTATATACACAAAATGCTGTGGTCGGTAAGAGGTGGACATAAATTCTAGAGATAAAAAAAATAAAATTTTGCTGTTGTAATTTAATATTAAATACAAATAGTGGTTTGGAGTTGTTCTCTATAACGAGTCTACTATTTCCTATAATAATTATATATGTAGTGTTATGATAAAACATCATTATTGCAATTAATGATAATATTTTAGCATGCTATAAGACATGCAACTCAAAAAGGTGCATCAACAATCCATGCTTATATTGACACAATTCTTTGATGTGAAGGAATCATCCAAACTGTAAAAATCCCATTAAAATTAGTAACTTGTGTTGGCAAAGATCTGCAGTATTGCTGAAACATATATCGTTATCGTATCTATATCTAGATATGAACTTTCAAGATATTACTATCGAAAAAATCAACGATATCGACGATGTAGATTTCCCCTCTCCGCGCTCGCCCCGCCCTGGGTCTGTGACAGAGCCGGATTTATTGTTAAAGCAGAGCTGCAGTAAAATGTTAGATTTGTAATTTATTTTTTTGGTAATTTATGTTAATG